>PVKS010007552.1:0-72368 GCA_004027875.1 Aplodontia rufa | reverse complement strand
ATGGCATTAGCCCTGGATAACTAAGTATATATACATTGGCTCTTGAATGTTTAATAAAGTTTCCCCCCTCAATTGTAATTCCATATTCATCTAATAAAAACATATTTATTCATCTAAAAATGTCACAGTAGTATTATTAAATAGTTACAAGCAACTTAGTCACAAAATCACTAACCAACCATTATTCATAAACCAAGTGATTGGATTATCTCACACTTTTATTTCTTCTTTCTTTATGTATAAATACAAGTGCTTTAAACATCTTTAAACTGCTTTTTAAGAATGCACATCATTTTCTTCTGAATTTTTTTTAAAGAGAAAGAGAGAGGAGTCAAATTCTATTATTTTTTCATCTTTTTTTGTTTGTTTGTTTTTTGCTTTTCCTCTACTTAATTGTGTATGTGGTGCTGGGGATGGAACCCAGGTGCTCACAACTGCCAATCAAGTGCTCTACCACTGAGCTACCTCTCCAGTCCCTGAATATTTCTATTGTGTAAATATTTTAGGTAAAACTTACTACATTCAAGGATGGCCTAATGTCCTGGCAATGAAAGAAGCAGAGTGTGAGTGTATTCTAAATTCTAACTTTTCAAATGCCTTAGTCAATTATTATGCAAGGTCCCTCCAGTTCTACTAGACTACAGAAACACTTCCAGTGAACGCAGAGAGCATGACGACAGATTCAGCCACTCACCACCTCCCAGGAGTCTGCGACTGTGCCAGATTCGTTTTCACTTTTGCAACCTGGATTTCATCTCACACCACTTATATAGGCTCTAGTACATAATCCATATGTTCACTATACTGTATAAGGTTTAGGATGCTCTTAACATTTTAAAAATAATATATGTCTGTGTATGCTAGTGTCAGAATTCCTTGCTCTCAGCAATAACCTCAAAGATGCTCTAAAAATTTCAGTATATTATTTGAAGGGGAAATTAACTATATTTTAGGTTACTTTTATCAAACAATAATTCTGCACTCAATATCTTACACTTAATAGGCAGGCACAGAGATTATATGCTAAAATCATCAAACACATTCAAACAATATTAGATGCAATTATTTCTTAGATTGAATGAGTTGCCGCTATTGTACTATTGAAAAAGTAGAGGAAAAAAAGGAGAATTGCCAATATGTGATGAATTAAAATAATTTTAATCTCAATTGAGGAAGAATTTGTTTTTTCAGAATTCCAGTACTTACCCCTCTGTGAAACATTTCCTAATATTGACTCTTTTGTTTAGGGCCAGGAAATTACATTTTCCTAAGTGAAAAGCAAATTGGTTATGTAAATCAATAGTGAAGGATTAGCAAGATTGAAATTTTTCATATTTTCACTATACCACATTTTTCATGGTTTCCATGCTCTGTGCTCTAGTTTTTTCTAATTTTTTAAATAATATTTCCAAAACATCTAGGGAAAAAAATGCAATGGGAAACTCTGACCCCACAGTCTAGCCCTTCATAAATAATCAAACAGCGATCAAGTATTTATGCTAGCCTGCAGCAGAATGGTCGGACCTGAAGTTCACTGAAAAATTCTATTAATTTATGAATTGCTGTTGTTCAGTACAATCATAAATAAAAGCAATAGTTATAAACTGGGCAGAGGAAAGGGCTGAAATTATTTTTGAGGAAATACTGTTTTGCAATCTAATTGGATATTAAGGAAATTTTTTCGCTTTCTAACGTATGGTTATGTAAAGTGGAGTGTGACTGGCGACTGATGTCTGACGGAGTTGCTCAAGGTTACAGGAAAGGCCCTGAGGAATTCTTATGGCAACATCCTGAAATAAGAGCCCCCACATAATAGATTCACTGTGGTTTCTTAGTGAAGGAGGCTCTGTGAAGAATACGTAGTTTTGAACTATGCAGAATCAGGAGAATTGACTCGCGCATTAGAATGCTTTTAGCTTTAGTTTACCCCTCTGTTTAAAAAAGAGAGTTATGAGATTTGCTTAATTTGATCATATTCCTTTTTTCCTTTGCTAATCTCCCTCCTGTATTATAAGATATATGATGCTTCCTTTACCCTTCAAATGGAAATTAAAATGAGTTTTCCATGCATGCTACCTAGTAGATGCAAGGTCAAAAATTTACGTAAGGGATTTAAATGTACATACACAAGTCAAAGTTGGAAGAAGACAAAATATTTTCTTGATGAAGAATATTTTGGAGTGCAATTTAGACTGTCCAATTGTATAGGGATAAGTGATAGGAAAATTGGTATACTGGTTGTGAATCAAGACATCAGGTATTTACCTAAAATTTCATCACAGTCTCGATATTATCATCCTCATCATTTAACCTCCTTACCAAACTGTTTAGTTTATCAATATTATAGTAGTAGATATATTAATGGAATTTTCTTGAATTCATAAGCATCTAGAGGAATAAAAAGCAAACCATCAGAGAAATTTTGGAAAAAAAAGGAATGCTGGGGGACTTGCTGTACTGATTATTAAAGACAATACAGAGCTACTATAATAAAGTAGAATGGCCTAGGTCCAAGAATCAAAGGGAAATCAAAGAAATAGAAAAAGAAATTTAGAAATGAATCCTAATTAGGGCTAGCATTTCCTGCATGACAAAAGCACAATCAAAACTAAAAATGAGCCAGCAAATAAATCTAACAACCCAAATGAAATAATTTACTAAATATATAATTTGCAAATCTAATATAGTGTAAGAAATTTAATGAATAATGCTGTGACAGTGGATTCGATAAACGAGATCCTAATATTACAACCAAATTAAAAATGATTGTAAATTAAATGTAAAAAAACTATAAAAGAGAAATAGTTTATATCAACAGTAATCTAATCCTAGATTGTAGTAAAAGTAATCACCAATGAAGGGAAAAAAGAAATCAGTACATTTCAGCACATAAAAACCCAAAGTGTGAAATACCCAAGCCTATCAAAAGTAAAATTAAGAATTATCAATAAAATTGAAAAGTATTTTCAGAAAAATGATGAAAAGTTATGTCAATAGTCATAGCTCACAGAAACCAGTAAGTGGGGCAATGGTAAAATGACTAAGTGTAGTAAATAAAGTTTATAGACAAGGAATATATATAATAAAGCTTGCTTTTCCACACTACTAAATAAACTTCAACTTAAAGAAATATACCACTTTGATTCTTATGCTAATGGAGGTATAATAGGATTTCACAGATTCTGCACCCTGACTCATCCCTTTCAGAGAATTTTGCCACCCAACCTCCATTAAGAGCTTTAATTGATATAAGTGCTCTGTAAAGCATTTAGGACATTAAGTTTTGCACTTTAAAATAATACCTTCTTTGATTCTCAGTTACGTTTCTTAGAATTACTCATTGAACAGGTGTTTTTCTTAAGTACCTCAAATTTTTCTAGGAGGTGATGATAGAGCAGTTAATATGCAGAACAGATACCTACTTTTAAGAGACTTACATTCTAGTGAACCCAGGGGAAGAGCAGAGAGTGAACATACACAATTAAGGAAACTTGATATTATGGGAAGTGATACACAGAGTGAAGAAAGTAAATCAGAGTAATATTACCAGAGAGTAACCAGAGAATTGTCAGAGAAATTATGAAGTGAGGTATTAGTCAATTTCTCCAGAGAAACAATCAAAGAGGGCTAGTAGTATGCATACATATTTGTCTGGATGGATAGTGTTATGGTTTGGGTCTGGAAGTTCCTGAAAGACTCATGTCTTAAAAACTTGGTCCCCAATACAACAATGTTTGAAGTGAGGCATTTGGGAATTGATTGGATAATGAGGGTTTAACTTCAGTGGATTAATCCATTCATAACTGAATGGATTACTGAGAGTTGGTGAGGCTGAAGGAGGTAGGATTTGGTTGAAGGAGTCAGTCCTTGGGGACAGACCTTTGTCCTGGTCTTTCTTTCCTCCTCCTCCTCCTTCCTCCCTCTTCCTCCCCCGCCCCCCTTCTCCTTCTTGACTGCCCTGAGCTGAGCAGCTTTTCTCCACCATGATCTTCTGCCTTAGCTCAGGCCCAAAGCAATGGAGTCTGCTGATGATGTACTGAAACCTCTGAAATAGTGAGCCAAAATAAACTTCCCCTTTATGTTGCATACGTAAGGTATTTAGGTCACAGTGATGAAAGCCTAACATAGATAAATGAATGGCTAGATAGACAGATGATAGGTAGGTAGGTAGATAGATGATAGATAGACATCTGTGTCTCAATATTTATTTTTCCTTCTCTCTCTCTCTCTTTTCTTTCTCAGAAATAGAGAAATCAACAAATGCTATAAACCAAGGTATTTATTACTCCTGATTCATAAACATTACCAGCACAGAACTGCTGGAAAGAGCTAAAGGGGGCTAACCATGACCCTTCAATGTTATGTCAAAAAAAATTAGCTTTCAGTCAAACCAAATTATGAGTCAAAAGGATTCCTATTGTACTATGGAGCATGCTTTGTGGGTGGCAGTAGTTCAAGCAGAAGAGCTAGTGAGAAGAGAGTTGAAGTAGGATAGAGAAGAGAGGATGGGGACTAAACTTGAGTTGTGATAGGAATAAGAGAGATTAACAGCTCTGAAGGATAAGCTTTTTGAAGGAGTGATGGTGGTTCTTGGGTGTAGGAAGATGCCAGTAGAGAAATTCAAGATCAGTACTGGTTTATTGACCTAAGAAATTGGGCCAATGTTGGGGTTCTTTTATGAGATGAGAATTGCTTGGGAGGGAGAGTTTCACAGAAATGTTTCAGCAGAGAGAGGGGAAGTCAGTTATTCCTTTGGCTCCACTGACTTTGAGATGCTTGCTAGACTTGGAAATACTTAAGTCATTAAGGGAGAAGTTTTATATATAAACTTATATTTGTAACTCAGTGGAAAGATCAGAACTAGAGATGTAAATATGAGAATCATCTCCAAATTAAATCTCAGAAATTAAAATAGAAATTTATAAGTTAAAATAAAAGAAGTACACAAAATATACATGCCAAATGACTGAATAAGAAAAACATGGATGTCATATGTCAACACATTAACAGTACTTTGGTAGTACAATTATGAGTAGTTTAAATATTTTTGTCCTTTGGAAATTAACTAAAATAAATACAAAAATCATCCTTAAAAGTTAGGAGAAAATGAACTTACTTTAAAATGAAAATAAAAAGATTTGATTTTTAAGAGAAAATGAAGATATTTAATGTAAATGGATAAACATTATATGCAGCTGCTTATGTGTTTAACTATTATTTGATCTAAAGAGCATCTAATTGTTACATACATTTTTTTTTATTTTGCTTTCTGTTATGATTTGGGTATGTTCCTTAAAATCCCTGTATTCAAAACTTAATCCCCCAAGGTCGCATGTTGGTAGTGTCTGGAGGTGGGCCTTTGGGAGATACTTAGGATTAGATGAGGTTATGAGGGTGAATATCCCATGATGGTGGTATTCATGGTTTTATAAGAGGGCTTGGCTTGGTCTTGTCATATGATGCCCTCTCCCATGTTACGAGGCAGTATGAAGACTCTTACTGCTGAACAGAGGCCAGTATCATGCTCTTGGACTTCCCAGCTTCCAGAACTGTGAGCTAAATACCCCACTAGTATTTATAAATTACCCCATGGTATTTAGTGATAGCAATGGAAAACAGTCTAAGACACTGTTTCATTATTAAAATACTTACATGCACATAATCAATTAGAAAATACAAATCAATAAAAGGAAAGAACAAGGGTTCTTACTGATCTTTAGTTTTGTTGATCCTCTTTGCCACTGTTGGTGATATACTTCTATCTTTTTATATATAATTACAAAAACTATATGTTATTAATTCCTTAAAGGTGAATTTTTATCAGAGGTCAAAAAAGGTTCACTGCATCATCTGGTTTCACATCTTGTGATAGTGATCTATAATGTTTAACCTCTATGATACTGCTGAGGTCTAGTATTTCACTGGAATTTTTCATTTTCACTTCAATGCCATAAAACTGCAACCTTAAATTTATTGCAATATTTACATATATGACAGCTGCTAAAACTACAGTAGTTGAAATATATTTAGGGAACAGTTACTAGGGCCAATGTGTATATAAACACACATACACACATATGCACACACACACACACACACACACAAACCACAAACACTCTTTCTCTCTGCTAAAAGTGATTTATTGTGAAATTGAACTTTCTTTTTTCTCTTGTGGTAAAATAAAACATATGGTGTTGGTATTTATGTAATATAGTTAATTAACCCCCTCATTTCTTTCATGCATTTCTTTATTCACATAACCTTCTACTTAAAAGTTTATGAAGAGCCTACTGTGTGCCAGCAGTAAGCCAAATGCAGTGGAGTCAGGGAGAAGGGCACATAATTGGAAAAAGAGAACTGCCATATGGTGAGAACTGTTGAAAGGGCATAATCAAAATGTTTTGGATTCATAGAAGAGAATTGAGAAGGTGACTACTGAGCTGGGTGTTAGAGGATGAATGACTATTTACCAGGCAGAAGAAACAGCACCGGCACCTTCAAGGATCTATGAAAGGAGGATGAATGATGGAGGCAGAAAATAAATCTTGAAAAGGATGGTTAGATCAGCTGGTGTGCTGGGTCTTGTGTGCCAACCTAAGGGATTTGGATTACACATCATAGGCCAAGGAAGTCAAAATAAGTTTTGTTGCTTTGGAAATGGTCAGGATTCTTTTGGGTAGGGAAGACCGTTCGGCAGCTTTATGAGGACAAATTGGATTGGGAATGCTAGTGAGAGGTTGAGTCCAATGCAAGAGATGAACAGATCTGACAACTTTAGCAATCTCTGAGGATGGGAAGGAGTTAGGAGATTTGAAAAGCAAAAATGAAAACGATTTAATTGATTAAAGGAAGAACATGGTAACAAAGAAAGAAGATAGTAAAATTTTAAAAGGAAAATTGAGTGTAAATTCAGAGAGATTGATAAATCATTTGAAGAAGGGTCAGAATCAAATAGATACTATTTTGAGGATAAATGAGATTTGAGTATACAGATAAAAGGTGAGATGTTGGAGGAAACAGAGAATAATGAACTTTTATAAACAAAGACCAATGTGCTTTAAATAATGTTTTAGTTTTTCCTGGGTTGGAGTAGGAGAAAAATAAAAGGATAAAAGGACTGATATAAGGTCTACTTTCATCCAGACTGAATAGGTATTCTAAAAGAAAGGTCAAGGGGAATTTGAAAATGATGAAAAATAAGGTGCCTGACACAATGAGATTAAGAACCCTTACCTGCCTTTTCACCTCTCAGATCAAGATGAGCAGATAACTCAATATAAAGCAGAAAAATGTATGCTACTCCAGCTCTGCAGAGGACAGGTGCCTGGTGTTGCCAAAGGAGACAAACACATGTGGATGTGACACTTTTCCTTCAGCATAACCTTTCCAAATAGTCTGCTCTCCAATTTAGCAGAATTGTACATCAAAGAATACTTTGTGTTCTAGTGTTAGCTCCATAACCTAAGAATATGACTTTGTACAAATCACCTAAATTTTACTTTTGTGAACTTCAATCTCATAACACATAAAATGGTATTATTAACGTGTTCTCTGACTATATATATCCCATTGGGTATTTTCCCCCAATATTGGAAATTTAGTCTCAGGACCCTCTACCATTGAGCTACATTCCCATCTCTTTTTATTTTTTTATTTTTATTTTTTTTGAGACAGGGTCTGGCTAATTGCCCAGACTGACCTTGAATTTGCAATCCTGTCTTGGCTTCCCAAGTTCCTAGGATTACAGGCATGAGGCTACCAGGCCTGGCCCCTATTAAATTTTGTGAAGAGTAAATTAAAGAAGAAAAAGGCATTGAACATTGTAAATCACTATTCAAATATAAGACATTCATGTGGTTATTGTCATTATTGCTACCTTTAATCAACCAAGACCATAAGACCCAAATAACCTGAGAGAACTTTCTTAGTAATAACTGGTATCTGAATTAACAGCATGAGAAAACTTCCACTTCTATTACTGAGTTTCACCAATCACATGGCTCACATTGAAAATCGTGAGGAAAATAGGAACAACGGATTGTAGGCATGATGTTTTTTCTATTGTCCTTTGGTTCTTTCTACTTACCCAGTCCTAAATCCCAGCTTGATCCTAGCCATCAGGGCTAAATAGGAGAGCAGATTTCAGGGAAGCACAATTCTTCACTTGATGCTCTCTGATTTTATAGTTTCTGCATAGAGAAAAGAAAAGAGAAAACAAAACAAGTGGATCTCATGTTCAAACACAACTTCTTCCCAACAATTTGTTTAGGAGAGCCTTAGAGACCCTGTGTGATTAACTCTGCTCCCTCCACAGCCAGTTCCAGCCACATGGCCTCCATGCCCAGCAACTTCTGTCTTAAGGTCACCCATCAGAGACACCTTCCCTGACTACAACATACGGGATAACAAAGCACACCTGATCTCATTCTACTGTTCTTGCTGTGCTTTTCCAGCAGATACAGAATATGCTTATTTGTTTCTTACCTTTCCTCCTTTACATCCCTGGGAACTCCACAAGAATCAGACTTGTAGAGTTATAATCTCTGTACCTGCTACATAAAGGACATTCAAAAAACAAATTACTGAACAAAAGAATAAAATGCATATGTAAATGAACATAGAAATTTCAAATAGATTCTGTTCTTAGGACTTTCAAATTTTAACAATATGAAGTGATATAAGGACTAATGTTTAAGATTAAAAACAAAAGAAAGAATGCTAATTCAGGCAATTGATAGGCTTTGAAGGAAGAGACCAGGAGGTCAGAGCAAGGTCAATGGCATGGCAGTTAGAAAAGCAACATCTAATAGACTGCCAACTGGGGGTTCTAGAATCTTTCCAATTTTACAACCCCAAATCCCTCATCTCAAGCAGACCCCTATTCCCAGGCAAACTGGGATTGTTGTTGCTCTGGATTTGAGAGTCAGATATCTTCAAGGATTTGAATTTCCCACTCAGAGCTGTGTGATCTTTGGCAAGACATTCTGTCTCTGATTTTAGTTTCTCATTGTAATTGGGGATAGATATACTTGCACCAAAGTTTTGTAGGGATTTATTTTTTAAAGTCTATCTCTAGATGCTTCTATTGCCTGGTCTCTAGTGACAGCCTGATGAGCAGCAAGTAGTATTAGTAAGTGCCCAGTTGATGACTGGGATTCAATACATGCTAACTAAAACCACTTCCTGAGTGTTTTTCATGACATGGCTGATGAATTTTTATAATAGAATCATACTATCGCAAAAGATATGATAAAGAAGGCTACAGCATGAAATTTGAATATCACTTTTATCTTTCTGTTCTCCAAGTATTTATCAAAATTTCTTCATCATCTAAAGAAAAGTATTTTTAGTATTTTTATTCAGGCATGGTAGGGCATGCCTGTAATCCCAGCAACTCGGGTGGATGAGGCAGGAGGATCACAAGTTCAAAGTCAGCCTCAGCAACTTAGCAAGGCCCTAAGCAACTTGATGAGACCAAAATAAAAAATAAAAAAGGTTAGAGATGTGGCTGGTGGTACAGCGCCCCTGGATTCAATACCCAGTACCAAAAAAGGAAGAAAAAAAACGAAAACCAAAGCACCTCTGTTTTTATAGTGTTCCCTATTTTAACAAAACTACCTGATGCAGTAAAGCACGACAAGTAAAACTTGTATTTATAAAAAACATTTATAAATTTTTATTCATTTTGAAACATCGCAGAAATAAATATTTCATCTCCTAGTTTCAATAATTTATTCAAGTCTTTCAAATTAAGTCTGGTATTGGCTGGGAATATCATGTTTTAGGAAAGTATAATTCTTCTCATCAACAAAAACAAATGTTCCAACTAGTTTTATGAAACAAAAGCCTTTAAAATAGTCAGTTGGAGTTGATTTGAAAAAAAAAATGCTCTCTTGTCTGTTTCTGTTAATGCCCACATGAGTTTTACTAGTTGCAACTGAAATCACAAAAACTAGGGCTTTATGCCTAGTTGGCAAGAAGCCAGGATAATGAAATTAATAACATATGCTGAAGAACCCATTTGTAACAATTTTTCCATTAAAAAAAATGAGGCAGCTCAAAGCTACTGACAGGGCTTTCCCCCCATCCCTACTCCTTTATTTTCTTTTGCCTTTAATATGTCTGTATGCTGAAGCCTGTGGTTCTTAGTTATTTGAAATTCACAGGACTTCAACATTCAAGCAATCCAAGAACTGTTAGAAAGAAAGTCTATTTTTGTTGTTGTTTTTGAAAGGATTTATTTTTTTATTTTCTGCTAGTGTCTGCCAACCAGCCACACTGTCTGGAATGGACCCCAGCCCTGTCTTAGGGACACTTTTTAAGACACAGTTTGCATTGCATTGGCGGGCCTCACCTGTCAGCAGCCCGACGTGGAACTTTTCTGCATGGAACTCTTTAATCCCAAAGGCCATGCATTAAGGGATATGCATCTTATTTAGAGGAAAAATCCCCTGAGGCCCTCTAAAAATCTCACTTCATGCACATCACTAGCAAGATTTAATTTTCAACATATAAGGAACTAGGGGAAACAAATTAGGAGGAAAGAAATAAGTGACCAACAACAATAAAGATAACTGACATTTAAGCAAGAGTCAGAGAGACACAAAACCAGGCATAGGAAAAAATATGATGCACTCCTTTGCTAGTTGATGAAGAACTTTTACCAACTCAAGAGTTTGCGGGCATCTCAGGAATTCAGGAAGCAGTAGGCTCTAAATCACTGGTATAAAGTAATCTTCATACAGATAACCTTGAATCGTAAGGAAAGGTCCAATTCCATACTCACTGCCAAAGAACATAGGCAAGACTGTCATATGCTTTTTCACAGTTGTTCATATAAAGATTATGCTAAAATTAAAATATGTACAATTGTCCTTCAGTATCCATGGGGGATTTTTTCCCAGTACCCCCAACGATACCAAAACCTGTGGGTGCCCCAGTCCTTTATATAAAATTGTGTAGATTTGCACCTAATTTATGCACATTATCTGCTATACTTTAAATCATCTCAGTTACTTACAATACCTCATGCAATGTAAATACTATGTAAATTATAGCAATGTAAATACTATGTAAATTGTATTTTTACATATTACCCAGATACACTTTATTAGTCAACCCTTAAGCTAGCCAGATCTTTAGGGACAGGGTCAATTCATTCTTCCTACCACATAATTATTTAACCTTTGCACTATGTCCTGGTATTATATACTATATTACTTCAGGAGAAATCACAAGAAAAAAGGTCTGTACATGTTCAGTGCAGACACAACTTTTTTCCTAATATTTTTGATCCATGGTGAGATGAATCCACAGATGCAGAATCCATGGATACAGAAGGCTAACTGTATATGCCTTCATAGCAACTCATATATTTAAATGCATTTGTGTATGTAGGGAACATAATCAGGGTCCACATCAATAATGGATCTCTCTGAGCAGTAGGACAGAGAAAGGAAAGATCTCTACTTCATCTAGTTCTATTTTGTTGAGGTTTTCTAAGTAAGCATGCTTGTTTCCATAATAGAATATTTAAATATGTTCTAGGAAGCTTAAAGCATTGTTGCATTTTTACCCATGTACATCAGTCAACCCACAAACCAGCAGATTTGAGGGACAGGATCAATATTCATTTTCCCTAGCAAACATTGAAAATTTGCACTGCACTATATCCTGGTATTATTATGTCTCTTATTCTTGGAAGAAAGAATGAATCAGATCTAGTGATTTCTCTCAAGAAACTAGTAACTGAGTAAGAAGCCAGATAAGAAAAATGTGTTTGAAGAATATAAAAAAGTCAGGGGGGAAAGAACTAGAATATGTGGCCTTGAAGACCAGACAGGATGGGGTGCAGCCAAGGGATTGGCTGGGAATCTAGTGGAAGGGAGAAGGGGAACATCAGGAGAAGTCAGGATAGAGGGCAATAAGGGCTTAGCCAAAGTAAAACAAGAAGAGACAGAGGACAACCGGCAGCAATATTAAAATTTAGAGAGTCAGAATCATCCCCATGCCAATGCAAGGCATTGACACATCTAACAAATGCACATAAATAAACTTTTTTTAAAAAGCATTGTAAACTTGCAAAGGGTCTACTTGGTTGCTCTGCCAAATATTTTGCATGTAATACACTAAAGATTGGTCTTTTTCATTTTGAGCTCTACTTTTTCCTTCTTTTGAATTCAGGAAATAAACAATAGCAAAATTCAACCATGATTCTTTTTTATCAAAGAAGGTCTCAATATTTGGTTTAAGAGTCTCATATATCTCTCACTCTATCTGAAAGGTGAGAAGGAGACAAACTGGAATTCAGGGCATGTCATTCTTGAAGGTTCTGCCACACTCCATTGTCTTCTGTGACACTGTGTTTGGTGGGTAGAGAGGAAGAAGTGATATTTAGTTGAAAGATGTCATAATATTGAGTGTCAACCTGATCCATTATCGCCAATTCAGAAAGGAATGTGTTGAAAACATCCTTTTTTGAGTTTTCTGTGATTGTTACAAGAGACTAAATATCATACAGATAGATGTATATTTGGTTCCATGGGAAAAACAAGAATTTTAGAACATTATATGATCTCAATGTTTGTGTTCCCCCCAAATTCATTTCAAAACCTACTCACAATGTGGGATATTAGGAGGTAAAATTTTTGGAAGGGTATTAAATCATTAGAGTGGAACCTAATTAAATCATTAGAGTAGCACCCTTATAAAAAGACCTTAGAGAATTGCCTTGCCCCTTCTACCATGTGAGGATACAGCAAGAAGGCAACATCTATGAACTAGAAAGTAGGCCCTCATCAAGGCCAGAGCCTTGATATTAGACTTCCCAGAACTAAATTTCTGTTGTTATAAGCCACTCAGTCTTTGGCATTTACTTATTGTGGCCAAAATAAGCTTAGATATAGTCCTTGCTTTCAATGACCATGCATTAGTTGGAATGGGCTAATTGCTATAGCAAACAATCCCAGCATTTCAGTTGCTTCTTACAATAAAATATTCCTCCTCCTATTCCAGTGAATCTTGTGTGGGGAGGGAGGCATACATAAATAGATGGACTTTACTCTTGGGTCATCAGGAGAACTTTAGCCATCATGAGCTCTGAGCTCCTGCAGGAGTCCATTCCATTCAGCAAATCTGGTGGGCAGGAAAGGGAGAATGACTTCTGGACATATGAAAGGGGCAGAGCAAGAGATGAACTGATTTTGTTATTTCATTGGCCAGTACTCTGATGCATGACCATAACTGATGGAAAGTTGGCTTGCAAGAAGAGCCAGGAAACATCTGCCACAATCCAAAGTCAGGAAAAGACCATTGGCTTTTATTTTTCGTACCAACCCCTGTATTAATCCAGATTTAGATAGGAAAATAGAACCTGCTCTAAGATATTCCTATGGTAAGAGATTTAATACAAGGCACCAAATGCTTTCAAAAGCATTTTAAGAGTTTGGTGTGCAAAAGTCAAAGAAGCTGCTGCTACTGTTCAGGAAATCAAATCTGAAATGATGGGAATCTCAGTGAGCCAGTGCTGATGATCTCACTGTCTGAATTTTTGAAGTAAGTGGTTTCCAGGAAGTTCTAGTAAAATCATCTTGTCTGCCCTTTGTGGAAGCCCACATGCCTTCCCGTTACCATGGAAGTAGTAATGGCCCCTCCAGTACTCCACCAAGCAACTCATGCAGGCACTGCTAATTGGTAGAACTTCAACTGCAGCCCAGTGGCAGAAGCATCTAGGAAATGTGGTGGTGTCCAGGCCTTCAGTTCTTTCAGGAGAGGGGGAAAAAAAACAAATGAAGGAGGGAAATGGTTCAAAGAGGTCAAGAGAAGATCCAAACTAGGGAGACACTATTACTTTTTTATGTAAGCTTTATTTTAGAAAAAAGAAACAAAAAGATCTGTGTATTAGATTAATGATTAAAACTATGTTAATACTGCTGTCCAAAGTGGTTGTACCAGTTTGCAGTTTTACCAACAAGGTAGAAGTGTACCCTGTTCCCCACATCCCGTCCTTGGCAACATTTAATCTTGTTTGTATTCTTAATTATTGCCATTCTAACTGGAGTGAGGTGAAATCTCAGAATAGTTTTAAGTTGCATTTCTTTAATTGCTAGAGATGTTGAACATTTTTTCATATATTTGTGAACCATTTGTATTTCTTCATTTGAGAAATGTCTGCTAAGTTCTTTTGACCATTTTTGACTGGTTTATTTTTTATGTTAAGTTTTCTGAGTTTTTTGTATATCCTGCATATTAGTGTCTCATCTGAGGTACAGGAGGTAAAGATTTTTCCCTGGTATAACCACTCTGGAAAGCAGATGGGGATTCTTCAATAAACTAGAAACAGATCCACCATTTGACCCATCCACCCCATTCCTCAGATATAACCAAAGGACCTAAAATCAGCATACTATAGTGATGCAACCACATCATTGTTCAAAGCAGCACAATTCACAATAGTTAAGTTATGGAACCAACCAAGGTGTCCTTCAACTGATGAATGGATAAAGAAAATATGGCATGTACACACAATGGAGTATTACTCAGCCATAAGGAAGAATGGCATTATGTCATTTGCTGACAAATGGATGGAACTGGAGGATATTATGCTAAGTGAAATAAGCCAATCTCAAAAAAAATCTGTGGTCGAATGTTCTCTTTGATATGTGGAAGCTAATCCAAAATAAGGGAAAAAACAGAGGAATAGACAAAGGGGAAGGAAATGGAGGCAGGAAAAATGAAATAGGGAAAGTTCATGAAATCTCATCAACATGTATACCAATGGGACACTAAATTAAAACAAACAAACAAAAACTATTAGTAAAACAGAAAGACCTGTAGAGTGAAGAGATGTGGTGTTGGCACGGTGGGGGTAATAGTGTGAATATAATTAGGATAAATTATACTGCATGCTTTTATAAAAATGTCAATGTTTATCCCATTAGCAAGTATATCTAAAAAGAACAGGGAGTGAGAGGAAGGGAGAGGAAGGAAAAATGCCAGGAACTGTTAAAACAGGTACACTCCAAGCTTTTATAAGTGTATCATTGTATATCCTATTTGTCATGTATAGATAAAAAAACAGGGAAACAGGGGGTGGGAGAAATGGGGGAAAGGGAACAATTGGACACTGAATAAGAGCAAGTTAAGCTTCATGCTTTTATAATTACGCCTTTGTATAATCTTATGTCATGTATGTCATGTATATCTAAAAGAAGAACCAATAAATAAAAAATAAAATAAAAACAAATAGAGCAACAACAACAAAACTATATTCAGCCATCTGTTCATATTGGTTAACCTCCCTTTTATGTTTCAGAGTCAGCTTAAAACCCAGGCTTGGGTGAAAGGTCAAGCTCATGTACTAGACTCACCAAAGTTGAGGCAACACATAATCCAGTGGAAACATAGATATGTATCTGGGGAAGTGAGAGAAGAGGATGAAGGAAGGGATGATAGGGAGGGATTTGGTGGAGAATCAGTAATGCAGCTTACTCTTCCTCAAGAAGCCAAATACTATACAACCATTAAATTCTGGAAAATGCACAGTTGTACACACACACACACACATACACACACACACTTACATACATATACATATACACATGTATTTCTGATATGGGGAAAATATAGAAGAGTCAAGAAACTGGGGTGTGGGTGATATGGGAGTGATTCTGAATTTGGAACAGGGCATATCTTATTGTTACCACATATGCATTTATGATTGTACAACACCACCACCACTCAAGAAAATTTTAAAAAGTGTAGTATTAGGGAAGTCAATATAGCACATATGTGTTCAAGAAATTGTGCTTAGGGCAAGACTGATTTATTTCCTAAAAGGTTCTGAGGAGGACATAAATACATGCAAATGCCATTAGATTCAGCACACGCACTATCTACCACTAAATGGATGGGCAGTAACTAGTCATTGAAAGAGATCAATTTTACCATTAACTCTTGCAATGGTGACCTTAGTTTTGTCTAGATTTTTTTTGCTTTAGCTTTCCAAGGAAAGGTTTGTCATACCATAGGTCAGTGTTATCCATAAATTGTGTTTAAAGGCTGCAATAAAACCTGGTCAGTACAATGAGGGTTTGTTTATCAATGCTTTGCTTGAATTTCCTGATCATTATTATTTTAGATGATCGATTCAATTTTAAGCTATTGATGACTTTGTTGCTTGATTATTAACTGTGCTGGAATAATACTGAGGTAGGTGTCAAACTTAGCACATACTTACACTACAACTATATGTATTTATATTGTATATAAGAGTACCTAGCTTAGGTTTTCATATAGGGTGCACTATAGGAAACAAGTACAGTTGCAGATCACTCTTAAATATAGCAACCAGGAGGCTATGGCAGTTCGTAAATGTGGTCTTCTACCTGTGCCTGCATGTAGAAATGGAGTTTGTACAAAAATGCAAATATTGGCTGCTGGTGGTGAGTTTGACCATATAGCTCTACAGACTCTAATGGAGTCTGCTAGCTTCAGATATCAATGGGAGAAACCTCTGAAAATGCCCACCTAATCTGTGTCTTCTATGGGGCTGAAGGTGGAATGTAAGCACTTTGCTGTTATGATGAGTGAGTGTTTGCTCATGTTTATTAAAACTAATACTGATAACTAACTTTTACATAGTGCAACTTATACCAGACACTGGGTAAAAACTTATCATCCACATTTTACCAATGCACTGACTTTAGATGGAAATAAGGTAATGTGTCCAAAGTCACAGATAGAAGTAGTATGGTTTCGATGTCCAAATTTTTGATCACTGGAAAAATACAGCTCAAAATTCTAGCTATTATTTTGACTGCCTTAGTGTGCCTGAATTTTCAGCCTATGTGTCCAGATATAGCACCCTTACTAAAGAAGTTTTTATAAGAGATGAAATCAGCTTCCTTATCTATTTTTACAACTGAGTTAAGGGCGTAACACTGATCCTTTCCTTGAATGTTCTCATCTTCATTGGAAATGAGTGACTCTCTATTATAATCATGACACATACAGGGGCAGGCAATATAGGAAATGACTTTTAACGAAAATTTCTTCATGAATCTCTGGCTATTAAACTGGGAAATCAACAAAGTGAATTAGAACACAAATCTGAAAAAATTGCCTCAGAGGGCTGGGATGATTATAGGTCATCAATGTATAATTTTATTGAAAATTAATCTAACACCTATCTACCCACAATATTATTACAAATTATCTGTATGTACTGTTATACCAATTAGAAAGCATGTAGCTGCAAAAGATTGGAATCAATATGTCTACTGATAGTGTACTGGCTAAACAAATAATGATTTGTACTAATAAGGAATGATGTTTCATTTAAAAATTGAAGAAGCCCTCCATGTATTAATGGAAAGACATTAAAATATATTGTGGAGGTATAAAACAAGTTATAGAAAAGTAAACACATTACCATTTAAGAAAAAAGAAGCAATAATGGTATTCACTTATTTGTATAAGACTTATCTGGAAGGATAAACAAGAAGCTAGCACCAGGCATTAACTCTTGGGATGATGGAAACTGAAAGGTAGGGATCAGGATGGGAGAAAGACTCTTTGCTAAAGGCCATTGTATCCTTTTTTAATGTTGGAACTATGAAAATATATTTTCTATTTTGAAAATTCATTAAAACTTTAAAAGATGCATATAATGAATACTTGAGCGAAGACTTCTATAGCCAAGCACCATGAGTGGAGCCAATGGAAAAGACAGTACTCAAATTCTTTATTTGGGTAAACAAAACATGCACTACTTAACACTTACTTAGCAAGCAACATACACATAAACACAAATTAGGACAAGACAAACTGCTGCCGTAAGTGCTAAAGGCACAGAGAGGAATGGCATGCCGAGTATTTGCTGAGTATAATCAGAGATGTCTTCTTGAGGGAATTGAATTGCAGGCCTCAGTTTGAGAGAAAAGAGATATGGTATCATACCAGTGTGGCCTTTAACATGCAGCCTTATGTCAAATTTAAATGATTGTCCTAAGCCCTCAGCCAGCCAGGCTGAGCTGTGTCCTAGGAGAAATTTGGAAAAAAAATTGTAGCCCTACCTAAGTTTATGAGAGCCTGAGTTTCCCAGCCACAAAATTAGTTCCAAATCCATGCTTCCTTTTTCATGCTCAGAACAAATGCATGTATGCCCTTCCCTTTCTCCAGAAACACTATTGATACTCTGATGAGATGGGCTTTCTTCTTCCACATGGATTCTTCCCCACTCAAGATTTGGAAAAGAAATTATGATAAGAGAAAGCATTTATTGGGTGCTTACTAATGCCATACACTGTTAACACTTTTCATGTACTAATGCACTTACTTAAAGCATCTGTACCTGTAGGCTGAGCAGTGAGGCTTCCATTTTAGAGGATGCAATCAAGAAATAAAATAAATAGCTCAACTTCTCACTGAGAGTAGTAGATTGAGAATTTAAACCCACGTCGCTGGGATTTGAGGCCCAGGCTTTTGATCACTTTAAGACCACTTTTTGCTATGTTGTAGCTGATTCTTTTACATACAATGGATTTTGAGAAGGACAATATGAAAATATATTTGGGGAGGAAAACAGAAGTTGACCCTAAAACCAATACAAAAATCAGGGAGCAAGGAGTTACTGCTTTGGAGTTGAAGAAGAAATGGTGATAAAATTATGAACATGGAAGTAGGCTTGGAGGAAATAGAAGTGAATAGAGGAGACACAAAAGACTAAAGACATTATCTTTTACATTCTTACTGGAAAATTCCAAGTATAAGTGGTTCAAAGTTCATCAAATCAAACTGAGAAGATTTTCAGGAAGTAGGTCATGCAATTTAAACCAGACATATCAAATTCATGTCAACTTACTTCAACAATTTGGTTTGAATCTCATGAAAAAAAAAATAGTTTCCATGGTAAATACTCATGAACATTGAAAAATAAAGCAATATGAGAAATGTTCCTTATTGCATTTAATTACCACCTAACAACGTTAATAAAATTCAGGAAAATATGTTTTAATAAAAATTGAGTGCATGCTATACAACCTCTACTTTAAATTTCTAAAATAAAAGCAAAAAAATTAATAAAATTTTGCATTCCTCTATGATGGAGATGTTATTTGCATTTTAATTATCAGTGTATCAACACCAAAAGGACTAGGTACAAATAAGATAGAAATGATGTGTAGTGCCTTAAATGTGCTTTAAGAAAATGAAGTTTTGCTTTGGAGAAAAAAAAGCAAACAAAAAACTTCTGATGGCCTTAGTAGTGTTCCAGGCACTTCTGGCAAACCTCAATACTGGGAGTGATAGACTCATGCTGGGAAAAGATGACATTAATATTGTGTTGGGCAGGGAATCTTGAAATATCTAAATCATCTGCCAGACCAAGAGTGCCTCCTTGGGAGGTCCAGGGAACGATCGGGGTACAAGATAGTGACTTGCAAAAGGAAGAGTTAATGCTTTTCATTCTTAGCTAGCCTAATAATTATCTAATGCAGAATGCCAGTGACTGAGAAGGATAATGCCTGGGAGTTTTTCCCTTTATTGTAGGTAGGTCCAAGCCACTTAACAGCCAAAGCAGACCACATGTGAGTTCTTCGTATTTAAACCCTAAAGACAAGCCCAAGACACCAGTCATACTACTGCTGTGTCAGAAGAGATAAATCCAGACCACAGCCGTCAACACCAGAGAAAGAGGAGAGAGAGGAACAAGAGATAATTTCCTAGACAAGCAGAGCAGACAGCCCTGGGCTCGACTGCCATGTGGGAGAATAAATGTCCTCAGGACAATAAAAGAGAGGGAGGTGGCCTGAGCTGCTTACAAACGGACCTGGATTTCTTACCAACATGTGGACTAAATGAAACAGATGGCTGCTGAGTGCTATGAAGACAGTAAAGCAGGCTGAGGTGACAGAGAATGGCCAGGTGGTGTTGGCTATTTTAGATATGGGAGGCAGAGGTTTCTTTAAGGAAGTGACACTTAATTAGATTCCTAAACTAAAGGAAGGAGCAACTCCAGGCAAATAGGTGAGGGAGGGTTTTCCAGGAATGGGACTACAGAGAGTAAAGGTCTCAATATGAAACACATGTAGAGTGTTTCATGAGGAACCAAAAAGCTTGTATGGGTGGAGAGACAGAGAGAAAAAGACAGTGCTAGGAGGTGAGCCTGGTGGCAGGGCAGGGGACAGGTAAGGAGTGTCCTGAGGACAAGGTAGAGGAACTTGGGTTTTATTACAGTGGAGGACTATTGGCAGATTTTAAAGCAAAGTGTGATGTGACCTTGTTCCAAAGATTGCTCTGATTTTTCTACTGAGAATAAATTCTGGGAGGGCATGCATGGAATTTGGGAGACCATAAGGAAGAAGTTCTTACATCTGTTTAAAAGATGGTGAGGCAGAATATGCAAAGAACTCAAAAAAACTTAACACCAAAAACACAAATGATCCAATCCATAAATGGACTATGGAACTAAACAGAAACTTCTCAACAGAGGAAGTTCAAAAAGCCAATAAATATATGAGAAAATGTTCTACATCACTAGCAATCAGAGAAAACACAAATCAAAATTGCACTGAGATTCCACCTCACTCTAGTTAGAATGGCAAAAATGAAGAATATGAACAATAACAGATGCTGGAGGGGTTGTGGGGAGAAAGGAATACTAACACACTGGTGGGACTTCAGATTGGTACAGCCATTCTGAAAAGCAGTGTGGAGACTCCTCAAACAATTAAAGATGGAGCCACCATTCAACCCAGCTATCCCACTCCTGGGTATTTTCCCAGAACTAGAATCGGCTCACTATAGAGACACAGCTACATTAATGTTTATAGCAGCTCGATTTACAATAGCTTAACTATGGAATCAACCCAGGCCCCTCTCACTGGATGAATGAATCCCCAAATTTTGGTATATATATGCACATACATACATATACATACATACATATACATATATACAATGGAGTTCAACTCAACTATTAGAAAGAATGATATTATGGCATTTGCAGTTAAATGAATGGAAATGGAAAAACTCATGCTGAGTGAAACAAGCCAAACACAGAGACTTAAGGGCCAAATGTTTTCTCTCATATGTGGAAGTTAGAATAAAACCTAAAATAGGAAGAAAGTTAGCTAAGTTTAATTAATAAACCCACCAAAGTTGAAATTTCACATAATCTGGGGGAACCTTGACTATGAAGGTTGGGGGAGAAGGGAGAGATGGAGAGATGAGAGGGAGGGAAAAGGTGGGGATATCAATGTAGCTGTGTACCCTCGACTCCCATGAGAAGCCAAACTATGCTCAGGCAGGCACATAAACTCAGAAATTTCAATAATCAATATAGATGTATATGCTCATTCCTATCTATAGCATGGGGGGGGTACAAAGGAGACATGATATTGAGGAATAAAGGAAGATGAGAAGATCCTGGACTAGGATTGGCCTTAACTTACTTTATCAATACCTATGTATGCATGAATATGTCACAATGATTCCTTCCAATATGTAAGACTGTATTGAACCAATTTAAAAAAGAAGGATGGTGAGGGCATGGCCGAACAAACTGGACCATAAATGTGCTGTCTCACTTGAGGGACAAATTTCGCAAAGTGTTAGAGACGTCCTGCCAGCATCGCTGTGAGCTTGTTTCCCTTGTTTTTGGCCACTGTGTAGCCATGAGAGACCAATGAAAACATCAGTTCTATCCCCCAAGGCCTCTTATGGATGCTTGTTTAATGTTCCCTCCAGAAGCTTCTAACAGGAGTTTACAGGATATGAATATTCCCCCCAAGGTAACATTATACCATGTCTCCTATTGTCACTGTATATTCTGCTTTCCATCTGGATTTATGCTCTGCTCTAATTCTGCCCAAGTGAACCAGAAAGAGTTGTACAATGAGCACCAGATCACAATGTGGCCTAAGTAACCCAATGCCAGAATAAATGCCTGATGTTTCTTCCACCTTATAAAATTTGCAGTTCAATCCCCTCATTATCAAACTCTCACAAATCGTCTCTACAATGTACTGGACCCCAGCTCTGATTTTTCCCGCAAATATATTCAATACCAAGGAAAATGAATCTTCTGAATCTTGATCCACTAAGAAACAGAAGTCTGCAATGTTAAAGTCAAGGTCATCTCCTTGTCCGTCCCTCCCATTCTTCCACTAGGACAAATTCATTAAGTTAAAAATCATGATTCCACCAACGTGCTTTTCCAAAATTCCACAGAATCTCATCAACACATAAAACATCTCTAGTTTAATCCCATATATATTGAATACTAAATCATTTCAGTATCTATTCCATTATGCAATAGGGACCTTTTCTAGAATAAGAGTCTGAGACCCACAGATGACTGACAGCATTTCATCAAACTCAGAATAAAATAACAAGAGCTCATGGTCTCCCCAGAAGCCCTCCTGACCTCTCCAACTCATTCCCTATTCTGGCTGCTCTCTTGGCATATGCAGTAGCCACATCTGGTATGGCCAACATGCCCCAGTTTGCCCAGGATTTTCCTGGTTTTAACATCAAAATTTGTGTGTCCTAGGGTCCCCCTCAGTCCTGGGCAGCCTGGCATGGCTATATACACAGGCTGGTTTGTCTGCAGAGAACATTCTTCTCCAAGATGCTTCCTTGACTTCCTCCGCATCATTCAGTTCCCTGTTCAAATAAATCTTTTCAGAAAACCATCCCTCACCACCTCTGCTATTAGTAGGAGCAGCACTTATTGCTAAATATCTAAGATTATATATTTTGTTTCCCACTTACGTATTTATTGTATGTTTCCTCCTGTAGTATGTAAACTCCATGAAACCTTTATCATTTTTGTTGTGTACCCATCTCTAAGATCAGCACCTAATATCTGGAAACTTCAGCTCCAGTATTTATGTCTTAAACCATGGGCATTATAACCATCAATACTAGCACAAATAGCAACTTTATTCATTCATTCATTCAGAAATTTAACACTTCAGAACTAGTAATATTTTATGGAGCATGGCAAGCTAGCAAGTACAGGAAGCTGGATTTGGTTGATCCGTGAGAGAAGGATTCAACAGATGGGCAAGCAATTCAAATAGTCTAAAATCAAACTTATTGAAAAGGGTGCTTCCTGCATGTCATTTTGGAACTGTTATCAAGTCACCCCTCTCCCCCTTTTTATTTTACATAAGTCAGTTATTCATCTATAAAATGGGGATACCAAGGACTAGGGATAAAAAAGCATTTGCCTACCATGTAAGAGGCCCTGGGTTCAATCCCCAGACCTGCAAAAATAAATAAATAGAACAAAATGAAGTAAAATAAAGCAGGGATACTACTTTGTGCACATATTGTCTGTGGTCCTGCCCATGGCAGAAGGCTAGCCATGTCCCAAACCTGGTCCCAAGCACACACAGCACAGATGCCTAGAACAAGTTGTCAGCTTCTTCAAATTCCCAGTTCTCTTCTGTTATTTCTACTTCTACGATTTTCCATAAGAGTAATTCCCCCAACCCATATATTTTTCAGCTCAAATTACCACAGAGTGCCATTTTGAAATACCTCCTCCACACCTCCTCAATGTACAGCAGTTGAGCCCCTACTAAACAGCCCTGTAAAACCAGAATGGCAGATGAGTTTGTAACCCCTATAGAACGTTAAGCATGAGGGTAGGATGCAGAAAGCCCTGTTTCACCTCAAGTTCCGTTCTTAGATTTCCAGGTACACAACTGAATAACTGGAAAGGCCCTCACGGCACTTGGTGACTGACTTCATTTAAAAATCTAAGTGGGATAAAACTCACCAAGGCCAGCTTCTCTTTAGCTTAGAGACCTGTAAAAGGCTAAGGGAAGGGGATGGATTAAGGATACTCAGGGATCCATGTGTTGACATCCCTGCTTCCCTGGAGGCTCTCTAGTCACACTGCTGGGAAGGTAGGTGGACTCTGGAGTGTTCAGTAGATTGGAACAGCCTAGTTTAAAAGAGAGCCATACATGGCTATGGAATGTTTACTGTGTTGTCTCCTAGAGATGACTAAGGGGGTAGGCAGCTTCAGGAGCTGTGCCAGGATAGCCCCTTGTGGGAGTGACACTTCCCCACCCCCAATACTCTCCCAGTGTCATCTCTGTCTTCCTGCCTCTGAGTGTGCAATGGTGCATGAGATACACCAGGTCTGTCAAAGGTGCTCTCAAATCTAGCCTTGACAAAAAACTAAAGCAGAGACCACAACTTATGTCCAAACTCTCTCAAAACCATGATTCCCTCTGAGTGTGTGTTCCTTGTTGGAGGTGGATTGTGACATTGGTTCCACGCTTGTGAGAAACGCAGAGGCACAAGACTGTATCAGGACCACCTTTCTAGAAACTGTAGATTTGTAGGGGTGGGGGGATCTTTTCTATCTGGCAAAACTCTGGAATTTTGAAGGTGGCTCAGCCCTCCTGTCTGCTTCCCCACTCAACACACTTCAGTCCTCTTCAGCCTCCAGGGATTTGGTCTGTGCCATAGAAATGAAACATATTTCCCAATGTGTTTTCTTTCTTTTTTAATAAAAATATCAAAGGCTTACTTATCAGTGGCTGAAGAAGGAAAGCTGCAGTGAAGGCTGTTTTTTAACTGGAACATGGCCCCGTGTGGTGCTGCACTCATCCGGGGGCGGTGGAAGATTGATGGCTGGACATACGGAGGGAACTGCCACTGATTGAAATCAGACAACTGCTAGCTGTGAGGGAGAGCAGGGGAAACCAGAGGAACCGCAGCCGTCCAGTCTTAGCACATTTGGACGGGGCTTCTCCTCAGTGTGCTGTCTGCACCACCAGCTCAGAGGAAGCGTCCAAGGCAGAACAAGGGCCTGGCACAGCCGCAAGGATGCATATCCCTCCACCTCTCTGTCCTACACTGGCCCTTTGAAAAAGCGCACATCAGTACAGAACTCTTCCCGTCAGTGACCCACCAGCAGCCTTAGGATTTGAGGTGCAAATGATCTACTTCCACAAGCAGAGGAAAGAGATAAAAATGACAAAAACCGTTGACTCCCTGGTTAAAAATTCGGATGCTACTATCCTTTCATTTAGGGCGCGATTGCTTTCCTTGCTTTTTGCTGGGTAGGAAGGAAGTCATGGGAAATTGTCAGCATGCTGCTTAGTACCCATCGCCGGATCAGAGCCGGAGTTGAGCGTTATTAACAATTGTGCAGCCATGCACTTGAACTGAGACATTTTTATTTCATTAGGGGTGTCAGCTTACAGCCATTAGCTAAGCAGATTGGCCAGCACCAAAGGCCTTTTCTAAGCCTTATCGTCAGATCTCACTTCCATTATTCAGTTCTTTAAAAAAAAGAAAGAAAGAAAGGGAGGGAGGGCGGCTTTTAGTACATTACCTTTTGTGACTTGTCTCTGTCCTCTGGCCCCAACAGGCTAAAATAGGTTTTCTTAGAAATCATTATTTAGAACGCAGCCCAGGAGCATATCGATCGCCTGTGTGTAATGGTTCCCAGATCAGGGAAAGTAGCAGAGAGGGGCCCCAACAGGCCGACAGAATGTCAGTGACAATTCATTTTTTTGCCAGTTAGGATGCTGGTTTAATATCCTGAAAAAGGCACTTAACACCAGCCTTTCGTAACATCTGTCAGGGCCGGTCCAGCCGCTTGTTTCTCACACTGTGCGCTCCCAGGCAGTTTCGGAGGCCTCCTCTGAAACAGGCTTCTCTGGGCGGCCTCGGAATTCCTGAGACGTTCACCCACCCCTGCCCCGGGGCCCAGCACTCGCAGACCAGCTGTTACAACTTTCCAGGACACTCCTAAATTTTCTAAATGTGTGCCATATAAAAGTAAGATTTAGGACGCTGAGCGTTCAGAAGCCTGCATGTGAAGAATATAACTCATCCGCCCTCGCGGGCAGTGCTGTGCGCATTCTTGCGGCGCTGCTGCATCTCGCTCTCGAACCCTCCAGCAGGAATCCCAAGCCTGAAGGTCTGGGTCCAGGGGTCATTGTTTTTCCCCCTCTTTTCTCCCTTGCTTTTTTTTTTTTTAAGTTCCCTTTTGTTTTGGAGACTTTTGCAAAGTATAAAAATGTTGAAAGAAAATTATATAATACATGTGTTGGATTTCACAATTGTTCTTATTTAGTGTCTGCTGTGATTTGTTCCTTCTTGCACACTCACATACCCACACTAACTCATGCTCAAGCATGTTTGCACGCTCACACACCATATGCTGGTGCACATATCTCATGGATGCAAAAATCACACGTATCCTCCTCTCATTCGCTCTCATACACACTCATTCAGATTTTTGAGGCATTTGAAAGTTAAGTTGCACACATTTATACACTTTACACCTATATAAATCGATAAGCACTTTCTTTCATTATTTTTAATTCGCACAAAATGTTTGTACGTATTTGTGGTGTAAAGTATGGTGAGCTGATGCATGTATATAGAACGTGCAGTGGTCAGATCAGGATAAACAGCATTTCCATGTCCTCAAATAGTTATCATTTCTGTGTGTTGAGAGGTTTCATGCTTTTCTAGTTATTTTGAAGTGCACGAATTGCCATGGACTGTACACCCTACAGTGCTATAGAATGCTAAAATTCACCTAGCTGTGTCTTGGTATCTATTATCTACCCTCTCTTTATCCCCCTTCCCTCCTAACCTTCCCTGTCTATAGTGACCACTCTTATACTGTAACATCAACTCTTAGCTTCCACAAATGAATGAAATCATGTAATATTTGTCTTTCTGTGTCTGGCTTATTTCAATGAACATGATGTCCTTTAGTTTCATTCATATTGCCACAAAGGGTAGAATTGCATTCTTTTGATGGCTAAATAACACTGCACTACACATATATCCATTTATTCATCAGGGGACACTATGGTTGATTCCATGTCTTGGCTCTTGTAAACACTGCAGCAATGAATGTGAGTGCAAAAGTCCTCTGATATTATGATTTCATTTTATTTGGATATATACCCAGTTATGTAGTTGCTGGATCATACTGCAGCTCTATTTTTAGTTTTATGAGGAATTTTGTCATAATTGTTGTATGAATTTACATACCATATTATTGTTCCCCATTCTCTACATTCTCTCCAGCATTTTTTTATTTTTTGATAATAATCATTCTAAGTCAGGCAAGATCATATCTGTTTGTGGTTTTGATTTATATTTCCCTGATGATTAGTGATCTTGGGTACTTTTTCATATACTTATTTCTATAATCATCTTTGGAGAAATGCATATTCACCTAATCTGCTCATTTTCACAACAGATCATACACATTTATGCTCTGGATATTAACACCTTGTGCACTGAATATTTGCAAATATTTTCTTTCATTGTGAAGAGTTTTTGTTGTTTTTTTTTTCTTTGTCAATTGTCTTTGCTGTGCAGAAGCTTCTTAACTTCATATAATCCCATTTGTCTGTTTTTTTAATTGGTGTTTGTTTTTGGGATTTAATTAAAAGCTCTTTACCTATCCCAAAGTTTTAAAAGATTTCCTCTCTGTGTTTTTCAGTTGTTTCCTAGTTCCAGCTCTTTTGTTTACGTCTTTGATGCATTTTAGTTGATTTTCTAAAGGTGATGAGAAGTAGATTCTGGTTTCATTCCTCGGCATATGGTTATCCAGTTTCCCAACACTATTTATTGAGGAAAACTGTTTTTTCTTCAATGTATGTCCTTGGTAACTTTGTTGGAAATCAATTGGCTATGGGTACATAGATTAATTTCTGGTTTTTCTATTCTGTTCCTTTGGTCTATGTTTTTGTGCCAGTCCCATTCTGTTTGGGTATGAGAGCTTGGGAACTTTTTTTTTTTTGTAAAGAGAAAAGGACAGTGAGAGAGAGAGAGAGAGAGAGAAATCGATTTTTATTGAGTTTTTCACATGGCTTTTGTTGCTCTGACACTTAGTTGTGTACATGGGTGCTGTGGTTTGAACCTGTGTACTTGTGCATGCTGGGCAAGCACTGTAACTTCTGAGCCACTGCTCCAGGCCCCTGGTAACATATTTTGAAGTCAGGTACTGTGATACCTCAAGCTGTGTTATTTTTGCCATCTTAAAGCGACTGTTCATATTTTTTTGTGGTTCCATGTGAATTTTATGATTGGTTTTTATGTTTCTGTGAAGAATGTCTTTGGTAGTTTAATGAGGATTGCCTTGAATCTGGAGATCCCTTTGAGTAGTACAGGCATTTTAACAATATTATTTTTTCCAACCCATGAACATAGAATATCTTTCTATTTTTGTGTGTGTTCTCTTCAACCTCTGTCATCAGTGTTTAGAGATTTTCCACCTCCTTGGTTTAACTGATTAGGATTTTTTTCTTGTAACTATTGTACATGGAATTGCTTTCTTGATTTATTTTTCAGCAAATTTCAGCATATAAAATGCTACTTTTTTGTATGTTGATTTCATATCCTGCCACTTTACTGGGTCTGTTCATTAGTTCTAATGATTTTGGGGTGTGGTCTTTTGGTTTATCTGTATATAAAATCATGCCATCTGCAAACAAGGATAATTTGACTTAGATGCCTTTTCTTTCATTTGCCTAAATTTTTCTGGCTAAGATTTCCAACACTGTTGAGAGTGGTGAAAGTGGAAGTGCTTTTCTTGTTCCTTGTCTTAGACAAAATGCTTTCAGCTTTTCCTTATTCAATATGCTGAGGACTGTGGATGGGTTTCTCATATGTAGCCTTTATGGTGTTGTATGTTCCTTCTACACCTAATATGTTAGAGATTTTATAATGAGGGATATAGAATTTTATTAGTTTTACTTCATCTGTTGAGGTTATTATGTAGGTTTTTTCCCTTAGTTCTGGTTGATGTAATGTATAATATTTATTGATTTGCATATGTTGTACCATCATTGTATTTCTTGCATGAATCCCACTTGATCATGGTGTGTAATTCTATTAATATGCTATTGGATCTGGTTTGCTGGTATTTTGCAGAGAATTTGTGCATATATGCTCATGAGGGATATTGGTTTGTTGTTTTTTGTTGTTGTTGTGACTGTCTGATTTTTGTATCAGGGTAATGTTTACTTCATAGAATGAACTTGGGAATTTGGTATAGTTCCCTCATTTTTAGTTGTTTTTTTTTAATAATTTAAGATTAGATTTAGGACTTCAATGATTTTGTAGAATTCAGTGAGGCCAGAAATCCTGGCATTTTCTTTGATTGGAGACTTTTAATTACTGCTTCATTATCAATCTGCTTTAATTTTCTTTTCTTGGTGCATTTTTGGCAGGTTACATATGTCCTTGGATTTATCCATTTTATCTAGGCTTTCCAGTTTGTTAGAATGTACTTGTTCACAGAAGCTTCTTATGACTTCCTTGTATTTCTGTAGCATTGGTTGTGTTTTTTTCCATTTCCAATTTTATGCATTTGTGTTTTCTCTCTTTCTTTGTTAGTCTAGCTAAAGATTTGTTGATTTTTTTAAAAACTAACTTTTCATTTTGTTGACTTTTTTTTGCTTTTTACCCTATATTTTGTATATTTATGGTCTGATTGTTATTATTTCTTTCCTTATATTAATTTTAGATTTAATTTGTTATTGCTTTTCTAGATTCTTGAGGTGCATTATTAGATAGATTATTTAAAATCTTTCTACTATTTTGATGCAGAAATTTATTGCTATAAATATTCCTCCTAGTACTAATTTTCC
This sequence comes from Aplodontia rufa, assembly GCA_004027875.1. Classification (NCBI taxonomy): domain Eukaryota; kingdom Metazoa; phylum Chordata; class Mammalia; order Rodentia; family Aplodontiidae; genus Aplodontia; species Aplodontia rufa. The sequence goes on along the minus strand of PVKS010007552.1, from coordinate 42,717 downwards.
CTATATCTCACATATTAGTTTGCTGTGCTTTAATTTTTATTTATTTTAACAATTTTTAAATTCTTCTTCTAAAATTTTTCAGTGAACTGATTGTTCAAAAGCATGTAAGTAATTTTCCACATATTTGTATATTTTCCATTATTACTCTTAGTGTTTTTTATTTATTTATGTTTTCATTGTGATCAGAGAAGATAGCTGATATGATTTCTAATTTCTTACTTTTGTTGACACTTGTTTGGTGTCCTAACGTTGGGTCTATCATGGAAAATGTTCTAATGATGAGAAGAACGTTGGAGAATGAAGACTGCTGCAGCTGTTGGTTGAAATGTTCTGAAAATGGCTGTTACACTACTTTGTTCAACAGAGAAAGTCAATCTGATGTTTCATTGTCGATTTTCTGTTTCAACAATCTGTCCGTTGTTGAAAGTGGTGTGATGAAATTCTCAACTACTGTTGGAGTGGTGTCTGTTTCACCTTCTACATCCAAAATTTGCTTCACATATTTGGGTGCTCTGATATTTGGTGCATATATGTTTGTGATTATTATATCCTCTTGTTGAATTTATTTCTTCATCCTTAGATAAGGTTCTCCTTTATTTCTTTTTTTACGAATCTAAGTGTAGCTGTTTCTGTTTGTTTTTGGTTTCTGTTTGGACGTAATATAGTTTTCCAATTCTTTACTTTCAGTTTGTGTATTTTTCCTGGTGAAATGAGTTTCTTATAAGCAGCATATTATTGAGTTTTTTAAAAAATCCATGTAACAGGTCTGCTATAGTTTTGATTTGGAATGATCCCCAAAGTCCCAAGTATTAATGACTTGGTTCTCAGTGTGGCACTTTTGAAATCCATTAGTTCGTGGACCTAGTGGGAACTCTTAAGTCATAGGTAACATGCTTTCATAGGAGATTGTATGATGACAGTCTCTTGCTCTCTTTCCTTCTTTTCACTTCCCAGGCACTGTGAGGTGAGAAGTTTGCTCCACCATGCATTCTCAACAGCCTTGCCATGGACCCCAAAGGAACAGAACCAATTAATCATGGAGTGAAATCTCCAAAATTGAGAGCCAAAACAAATCTTTTCTCTCTATAGGTTTATTATCTTAGGTATTTGTTATAGGAATGGAAAGCTAACACACAGTCTATATCTTTTTATCTGTTTCCCTTTAAGTTATTATTAATAGATAAGAATTCACCTCTGCTATTTCATCGATTGTTGTCTGATCTTTCTGTATATTATTTGTTCCTATCTCTCTCTTACTGTTTAATTTTGCAATATGGTTGTTTTATGTAGTGATGAGGTTTGACATTTTCTTTTTTATTATTGTTTAGAAAGTTTTCTTTCAGGATTTTAAATATCTCTTCCTGCTCTCCTCTGGCCTACAAGATTTGTGCTGGGAAATCTGCTAGTAGTTTTATAAGGATTCTCTTACATGTAACTTATCAGCTTGCTCTTGTTTATAGAATTCTCTCTTTGTCTTTGATTTTTCATAGTTTGATTATAATAAGCCTTGGTGGGGTTCTTTTCTGGTTGAATCTACCTGGGGTATTTTGAGTTTCTTCAGTCTCAATATTCATCTCTTTCAAGATCTGGACAATTTTTAGCCATTATATTATTAAATGTCTTTGATGTCTTTTCCCTTCTCTTCTTCAGGAATCCCTAAATGCAAAATTTATTCATTTAACCATGTCTCAAAAGTTTCATAAACTTCCTTTATTTCCTTCCTTCCCTCTTTTCTTCTTCCATTGCTTTCTTCCTTTCTTCCTGGGCTATTCAAAAGTTCTGTCTTCAAGTTTAGGGGTTCATTTTTTGTTTGGTCTAGTCTTTTGTAAATATTTTCAATTGCCTATTTTGCTTTATTGATTTATTCTTTAGCTTTAGTATTTCTGTCTGTTTCTTCTTTACTATTTATATCTCTGGTGAATTTCTCGTTCAAGCAATCAATTTTTCCTTACTTTGTTGAATTGTCCATCTGTGTTCTTTTGTATCTTTCTGAGTTTCCTTAAGATCATTACTTTCAGTTTCTTCTCAGGCATTTTACAGCTTTCCTTTATGTGTGGTCTGTTTCTGGAGAATTATCATGTTCCTTTAGAGATGCCATACTTTTATGCTTTATTATGCTTCTTGTGTCCCTACTTTAATGTCCATTCATCTTAGTAACAGTCACCTCTTCCAATTTTATGGAACAGTTTTCATAGGGTAAAAAAATTTCATGTATCTTGGTCATAGCCTATAAGTTGGGTAGGTCCTGAATAGGCACATAAATTTAATCCCCATGTAATTTCTTTAGCTATTATCAATGGCAGCAGCATCTGCCAGTGACACAGTGGTCCAGACTGAAGTATTATGGAAGTAGTGATCTAACTTTACATTGGATGTGAGATGTCAGACATGTATGATCACAAGCCCTACAAAATTATGTTCCTATGGCAACAAATCATACCTGTAATGCTAAGACATGGATTTCAGTGGGTCATGTTCTTGTGTCTTGCAGCGGTGTTCCCTGGTGATGACATAGCCTCTAATAGTGACAACTACAGTTATGGGTGTCATGGTTAATGGAGGGATGCATTGAGAAGTCCTGCAGAGGTGGACTGATGGCAACACAGGTAACTACCATACTGGTGGCACTGTTGTTGGCGGAAGCATGAATTTGTGTTTCATACAGGTACGCACTGATGGTAGTGGGATCTTTGACAGCAGCAACCATGAAGCTGGAGCCACAAGCTGTGAAAAGGTGTCTCTTTGGGTCCCCCAAGATGAACACCAGTGACATCAGGGCCCCAGAAGACAGGATCCTTGATGCTAGAGCCATAGGTTGTATACGGGGTCTATTTTATTAGTTAGAATTATATAAGAGTTATATGATAATACTTTATCATACCTAAGAAAAATAATAATTTTTATGATATAATCTTCTATCCACTCCCTATTCCTGTGTCCACAATTGGTTTATTTTGTTTATTTTATTAATTCAACATGGTCTTATATATTGAAGGGATTCATTGCTACACATTAATACATGCATTTGTGCTGACAATGAAACTTGTACCTGATCCTTATCCAGGAGCTCCCCACCCTTTTCCCTCTCCCTAATCTCTTGTCTCTACTGTAATTCCCCCTATTACAAATATAAATATCCATAGGCATATATATTAAGTTTTGAATTTTCTAGTTTTAAATGCCTGCATGAGAATTATTTGGCTTCTCAGGGGAGTCAAGTGTACCCTACAGTATTGATAACTCAGTTTTCCCTCCCTATACGCTTTTCTTTTTTCTCCCCACCTCCCCTCATTCATAGCTATAGTTACCCCAGATTATGTGTTACTTTAAATTTGTTGGGCCTAGTAAAAAACTTGATTAACTTTCATCCTGTCCTAAGTTTTAAACTCTAGCTTCTACTTTTGAGAGAAAATATTTGACTCTTAGTCTCTGTATTTCACTCAGCATTATTTTTTTCATTTCCATCCATTTACCTAAAAAAGCCATGATATTGTTCTTTCTATTAGCTGAACAGAACTCTGTTTTGTGTGTGTGTGTGTGTGGATCCTAGCTTTCTGGGAAGATACCCAGGAGTGGGACAGCTGGGTTATATAGTGGTTCCATCCCTAATTTTTTGAAGAGTCTTCACACTGCTTTGCAGAGTGGCTGTACCTGTTTGTAGTCCCACCAAGAGTGTACAAGTTTTCTTTCTCTCCACAACCCTTCCAGCATCTGTTACTGTTTGCATTCTTCATCTTTGCTATTCTGACTGGAGTGAGGTGAAATCTTAATGTTATTTTAATTTGCATTTCTCTGATTGCTCACGATGTAGAACATTTTCCCATATATTTATTGGCTTTTTGAACATCCCCTGTTGAAGAGTTTCTATTTAGTTCCATAGCCCATTTATTGATTTGATTGTGTTTTTTGCATTGTTTTTTTAGTTCTTTGTATATTTTGGATATTAGTCCCTTGTCAGAAGAGTAGCAGACCATGATTTTCTCCTGTTCTATAGGAGCTCTCTTGAGGTTCTTTCCTAATTACTTAGTTGAATAGAAGCTTTTTTGTTTAATGGCATCCCACTCCTTGGTTCCTGGCTTTAATTTTCTCACTATGGGAGTCTTGTTAAGGATGTTGATGCCTACACCAATATGGTGGAGTGTTGATCCTATTTTTACTTTTAATACTTGAATTATTGCTGGTTTAATTCCTAGTTCTCTGATCCATTTCAGCTTGATTTTTGTGCAAGGTGAGAGATAAGGAATAATTTCAATTTTCTGCACATGGCTGTCCAGTCTGTCCAGCACCATTTGTTGAACTGACTATCTTTCCTGCAAGATATAATTTTGCCCCCTTTGTCAAACATCAGATAGTTAAAGACTTGTGGGTTTGTCTCAGCACCTTCTATTCTATTCCACTGGTCCTTATGTCTATTTTGATACCAATACCATCCTATTTTTGTTACTGCAGTTCTATAGTATAATTTCCGATCAGGTTTAGTGATACTTCCTGCTTTTTTTCTTTTCTTAGTAATGCTTTGGATATTCTGGGTTTTTTATTGCTCCAAATGAATTTGAAAATTGATTTTTCTATATCTGTGAAGAATGACATTGGCATCTTGACATTGGGATTGTGTTGAATATGTACAGTGCTTTCAACAGAATGGCCATTTTAATTATATTGATTCTGCCTAACCAAGAACATGGAATATCTTTTCATCTTCTCTGTAGTTTTTCAACTTCTTTTTTTCAGTGTTCAATATTTTTTCATTGTAGAGGTCCTTTTCTTCCTTGGCTAGATTAATTTCCAGGTATTTTGATTCTTTTAGAGGTTTTTGTGAATGGGACGGATTTCTTGGTTTCCTATGTGTCAGAATTACTGTTGGAATATAGGAAAGCTACTGATTTATGGGTGTTGATCTTATATCCTGGCAATTTACTAAATCCATTTATAAGCTCTATAAGTGTTCTGATGGAGTTTTTTTTTTAGTCTTCTAGATATAGGATCATATAATTAGCAAATAGAGATCTATAACTTCCTCTTTTCCTATTTGTATCCACCTTTTGTTTTACCTTCTCTTGTGTAATTGCTCTAGCTAGGGTTTCAAGGAATGTTGAATAAAAGGAGAGAGTGGACAGGCTTGTCTTGTTCCCAAGTTTAGTGAGAATGATTTTAATTTTTCTTCATTTAGTTTAATGTTGGTTGTGGGTTTATCATAAATAGCGTTTACAAAGTTAAGTTCCCTTGATCTCTACCTTCTCCAGAGTTTTGAGCATAAATAGGTGTTGGATTTTAATAAAGGCCTTTTCTGCATCAATTGAGATTATCATATGGTTTCTATCTTTATTTCTGTTTATGTGGTGAATCATATGTATTGATTTGTGTATGTTGAAATAGCCTTCCATCCCTGGAATGAAGCCCATTTGATCATGGTAAATTATCTTTTTGATATGTTTTTGAATGTGTTTTTCTAGGATTTTGTTAAGGATTTTTGTGCCTGTGTTCATCAAGGATATTGATATGTAGTTTTCTTTTCTTCATGTATCTTTATTGGGTTTTGGTGTCAGGGTTTTGGTTGCCTCATAAAAGGTATTTGGGAGAGTTCCATCCCTTTCAATTTCATGAAATAGCTTAATAAGGAGAGGTGTTAGTTCTTTTGTAAAGATTTGGGAGAACTCCATTGAGAATATATCAGGTCCTTGGCTTTTTTTTTTCAGACTTTTAAATGCTATTTCAATTTTGTTACCTGATATTGGTCTGTTTAGGTTTTTAATATCCTCCTGTGTCAATTTGGAAATGACATATGTGGCTAGGTATTTGTCCATGTCTTCCAGGTTATCCCACTTAGAGAAGTATAGTTTTTCTGATAATCCTCTGAATTTCAGATGGGTCAATGGTAATCTCTCCATTTTTCTTTTTGATTTTGTTCATTTTCTTCATCTTATTCATTCTTTTGGTGAGATTGGCTAGGGGTCTTTCAATTTTATTTATGTTTTCAAAGAACCAACTCTTTGTTTCATTGATTTTTGTATTGTTTTTTATTCTCAATTTCATTGATTTCAGCTCTGATCTTGAATATTTCCTATCTTCTACTGGCTTTGGGACTGGATTGTTCTTTGTGTTGGAATTTAAGGTAGAGCACAATTTATTTATTTGGGACTCTCAAGATTTTTGATGGAGGCAGTCAGTACTATAAATTTTACTCTTCAGAATGCTTTCCTACTGTGCCAGAGATTTCAACATGTGTATGTTCATTATCATTCATTTTCAAGAATTTCTAGAGTTTTGCTCTCATACCCTATTTAATACATTGTACATTTAAGAGGGTATTATTCAATCTCCATGTATTTATATGCTTCCTCTTGTTTTTCTTGCTGTTAATTGCTAGCATCATGCCATTATGATCTGATAGGATAAATGAGATTATATAAACTTTTTGTATGTTTTAAGATGTCCTTTGTGGACTAGAATATGATCTATTTTGGAGAAGGATCCTTGAATTGCTGAGAAGAAGGTAAACTCAGCCCATTTATGGTGGAATATTCTACATATGTCTGTTAAGACCATTTGATTTAAGGAGTTGTTTAGGCTAGAGATATCTTTATTGATATTTTGCTTTGATGATCTATTGGTGATAAAATTGTATTAAAGTCCCCCAGTCTTATTGTGAGATCTATAAGTAATTTTATGTTATAACATAATGTTCCACATATCTGGGAGCATTGGTGTTTGGGATATAGATGCTTACTATGGTTACATCTTCTTGACATAGTGTTCCCTCTACTAAGAAGTAGTGGACTTGTCTCTTCCGATTAATTTTTGTTTGAAATCTACTTTGTCAGATATAACTATTGTAATACAATCTTGTTTTCTTGGATCATAAGCCTGGTAGGTTTTTACCAACCTTTCACCTTATATTGGTAGCTATCTTTGACTGTGAGATGCATTTACTGGAAACAGCATATTGTTGGATCTGTTAATCTGTGTCTTTTGATGGTGGCATTTAGACCATTCACATTCAGTATTATAATAGATATGTGATTGTGGTTCAATGCCATCGTGATTTTTTTGTGTGTGTATTTTGTGCTATCTTGGTTATCTTCTTGTATACTTTTATTGAATTTCCTCTGTTTGTGGGTTTTGCCAATTGTTTACTTATTCCTCTATTTGAGTTTGTCTTTGAGAATTATTTGTAGTGCTGGTTTTCTGTTCATGAATATTTCAAGCTTGTTCTTGTCATGACATGTTTTTATTTTCCCTTCAAATTTGAATTTTGCTTGGTAGTAATCTCAGCTAAAAGCTCTTTTCTTTCAAAGAATGGAATATCTCATTCAGGCTCTTGTTGCTTTAAGGGTCTGAGCTGAGAAATCAGCTTTGCCTCTGAATGTGATTCTCTTGCAGCTTTTAATATATTTTCCTTGTTTTCTCTGTTATACATTTTGAATATTATGTGTCTTGGTAAACTCATTTGATTAGGTCTTTTGGGTGTCCTTTACACTTCCTGGATGAGGATATCTAACTCATTTATTACGTGGAAGAAATTTTCTTTAACTATTTTTTCTTCCATTCATTTGAATTTTGATATTTTCCTTTATTCCAATTACTCTCAGATTAAGTTCTCTGATTTCATTCCAGACTTCTTGAAATTCTGATCATGCTCTATAAGTATTTTTTTCCTTTTCTGTTATCCATGCATTCAAGCTTACTTAGCCTATCCTAATTATCAGAAGTTCTTTCTTCAAGATCTGAAGTTCTGTTTTCTACAGAAATTAGTCTGTTGTTAAATTCTTGCAACAAGCCTTTGATTTGGTTGACTGAAGATTTCAGATCTAAAACTTCTCTTTCCCATATATCCATTTCTTTGTTAAAAAAAGTTTTACATTTCCTGTGTTTGCTCTTATTTCTTTCCGGTGATCTTCTTTTAGATCTTTGATCACTTGTAATTAGATCTTTGATAGTTTTTCTAGGTTTTCATCCTAATCCCTATCTGTAGGCTCCTTGTTTGGGGAATTGAGGGTTTGAAGCAAAGTTTATCTAACCTGATTCTTCATTTTTGAAGGACATTTTATTGCTCCTTGAATTGAAGTAAATTCTTTTTCTCCTTATTTTGTGTGTGAGCCTTTGTGTATGATTAAATTGTTTGTTCTGATTTTTTTTTGTGGAAAGTGTAACATGGGTTTGTGCTGGGGAGTGGGACCCTAGACTCCTCTCTGGTTGTTCCCTTGTCAGATCTTGTTGAGTGCACCATCAGGAACCCCACCCCATGAACAATTATTTACCTTCATGATTTCTAATACCTCACTAGATAATTATAGGAATCAGTGTGAATACCCAATGCACACAATAAACAACATTAAACAGTTTACTTTCTCTTATAACCTTATTTAACTGTTGGTCTATAGCTAACTTAAAGGCAAGTAACCTATATCAACATTGGCAATCATAGCAGAAAAGTTTCCCAGTATTAATGGTGGTGTATGTCCTCAATTGTGCCAGTAGGTTTTCATAGTTATTTTTCTCCAATCCAAGATCTAGTGAAGATTCACACATTATGTCATGTTGGTATTTGTTTTTGTTTTGCTTGTCTTTCTCTTTTTGGTGATGACATTTTATATTATTTTTGACAGAGAATCAATTTTTATTGAGTTTTTCACATGGCTTTCATTGCTCTGACACTTAGTTGTGTACGTGGGTGCTGGGATTTGAACCTGTGTACTTGCACATGTTAGGCAAGCACCATGACTGCTGAGCCACCGCTCCAGCCCCTGGTGATGACATCGTAAATTATATAGGACATTTATTTTGTAGAGTCCCTTAATTTTTATGTAGACCTTATAGCTAAAATATCACATATAGTGAAGTATCCAAATTTTACATGAACTGGTCTATGAATTCCTACATTGAGAACACATCTGTATAACATCTACACAGATTAAAATATGGAACATAAGTTGGACCAATAAGTCTTACTCAAGCCTTCTGTAGCCATTACCATGAGAAAAAAATTAACCACTATTCTAATTTCTGTCATCATGCTAAATTTTGCTTCCAGATCATCCTTCAAATTTTATTCAATTAGTGCTGAAGGTAGCACAGGGAGTCTCCTACAGCTGGAGGCCAGAGTCCAAATAAAATCTCTTCTAATCATATTGTACCCAAATTGATCTCTCATCTATTGCACAGTCCCATATAAACTTCTCCTTAAAAATTACTTAAATGCTTTTGAATCTGCATAAATTAGTGAAAATTTAAAAAGTGTTTTTCCTTCAAGCTCTAATCATTTCAAGGTGATTTTTATAATTAAAAAAGCATATATTATTTTTATATTGTCAATACCATTTCTCAAGTAGATAATAGCTTATGGAGATGTTAGTTGCATTGAATTACTTGGCAAATTTAGGAATTTTTTTTTTTTTTAAAGAGAGAGGGACAGTGAGACAGAGAGAGAAACAACTTTATTTAGTTTTTCACATGGTCTTAGTTGCTCCAACACTCAGTTATGTACATGGTGCTGGGGTTTGAACCCGGGTCCTCGTGCTTGCCGGGCAAGCGCCGAAACCACTGAGCCACCTCTCCAGCCCATAGGAATGTTTTCAAAAGGAAAAAATAAAAAGAAAATTTTAGGAAAAATACCTAGACCCTCAGATGCCTCCTACAATGCTCTCTACTTACTGCCAAGAAATTAGGCCACAAAACAAAAAGAAGAGTACTAAATGGAGTACATCATTATGTCATAGCTAAACATTATAACTTAGAACAATTGAAAGCAGGCTTTTCAGGAATAAGCAATGCAAATAACACATCTTATGGTCATAGTCTTCCTCTAAAGCCATGACTTCTCTCTGATGTTTTTCGCCATGAAGTAAAGAATTATTTCTGTCTTATAAAAGCATATTTTACTTCATTATGGTTGTTAAAAATCTCTTCTCAGAACATGTGGGAAAGCATGAAAGGACATTTTGTGCTAAAATTTCAATATCAGGAGATAATATGATTTTTAAAGCCCATTTTATATTCATACTACATATGTGATCAACTTCTCTCTGACCAAATTTGACCACAGAGGGATGACAGCTATTTCTTTACTATGGTCCTTTAATACCCTGACAAATATTATTCATGTTTTGACTCTGAATATAATCCTATTTTGGAAGACAGCTTCTTACACAAAGGGAAAAACCAAGAGTTGGCTCAGGCTGACTCACAGTCTTTGTTTGAATGCCTCCATTCACTGTATTTAAGAACTGGACAAGAGCCATCATTTTGATGGAAAAAATGATGACAGTTCAAGTGAAGTTGGGGCAGGCAGTGGGATTCGATGTCACATTGTTAGGGAGAGAGCCATGGAATCTTCAAAGCTCTGAGAGATTAGGAAGTAGCATTTAGGCTCCCATTGAAGCAGTGACCTCTTAGACCACATTAGAGAGTTTACACAACTTCCGTCTTAAACCTGAGAGCGACTACAGACCTCATTCAATCATCACCCATTCTCAACCTATCAAGTATGAATTTGTCTCTGACATTTGTAGCAATCCCAATACCACTGCAGTTTTATAAACAGTTCCTCAATTCTGATTCAAATTATCATTCTCTTTTCTCTGTATAAACTAGTTTTCCAAAATAAATGGAAAAGAAGTAATTATTAACTTTCCCTAAAATGCTTCCAAAATAAAATTTTCAGTTTTAGCTTTGGTTAGATAATAACAATTACATCTAATTTTAGCATGTCAATGTAATAATCTTCTATTACATAAGCAAAAGAAAAAATAGAGTTGAAAACAATAAAAAAATATGCAGACTGTTCAAACAAGCCTAGAGGTTAAATACTACTGATAAGCAGTTTATGTTTCTGCAACTCATGTAATAATCACACATTATAATATAAAATTTGTATTATTTGCAGATAACAGAAGAAAAACCAATGGATTGGGAGGTAAGAGACCATGTATTATGGATCATATAATGCATGGTTATGAAATACTTGTTAAGTGTATGGATTATCAAATTTTTCCATTATCTCTCTGTGTGAACGTGAGTGAATTCCATTACTTTAATGATATTTATTATAAAATAAAATGTTAATACATTTTCTAGGATCACTTTCCATTTATAATAACATCTTATGTATTTATTTTTGATGAAATTTATGTAATGATCTAAATCTCTGCTGTGGGGGCTAGAGTGGTGGCTCAGTGGTTACAGTGTTTGCCTGGCACGCATGGGAACATGGGTTCAAACCAAAGTATCACATACACAGCAAACTGTAGGAGCAACTAAAGCCACATGAAAAACTAAATTAAATTGATTCTCTCTCTCATTGTCCCTCTTTCTTATAAAAAAAACACTCTGCTGTGATGTAATATAAAATGTTTCCTTGTTTAACTATTTTATAATACGCATCTTTGTTTTGTTTTTTGCTTTTGTTTTTGTTTTGTTTTGTTTTGTTTTTGGAGCCCAGGGCCTTGTGCATGTGAGGCAAGGGTTTTACCATTGAGTTACATACACATTTGCTATAGATTTCAACCCAGACTGGCCTAAATTAAAGGATGTATTTTTTTTTTCATCTGATTGCAGTAATTCCAGAAAGTGATTATTTTATCTCTTTGCTTTTTCTTCCACATGCCTACTTTGCACCTTGGCAGACTCCCAATTGTGGTTACAAAGTGGCTACCAAAAATTCCAAGGTGTTTTCTCACCTGTGTTGGGAAGAGGAAGGGTAGTGAGTGATAAAGGAGAGAATCAAACTGGTTTATGTGTTCCTCTCTGACTCTACAGAGTTGGCATACAGACTGAAAAAATCGTTTTGAGAAAAAATAATTTTACTATTTTTATCATAAATTTTTAATGAATATACAATAAAACTATATGTTAAAAATGTGGATTTGAGAAAGATTATGTTGATGTTTATCTCACTACTTTCTTTCAATGGTTGTATTTTTATATGTCCCAGAAACCCATAACTGAATATCAAAATAAAAGTAACAGTTGCGATTGAGGAGGTATACGAGTGGTGTTTTGGTGAGATTAGGCAGAAAGTTTGTACAAATGAGAAAAAGAAAAGGACACCTGGGCAAACCGAGATTTGAAGTAGCTTGAATAAATTTAAGAGTTAATTTAATTTAATAAATTTAATTTAATAAATTTAATAAATTTAAGAGTTAATTTAAGAGTTAATTTAATAAATTTAAGAGTTAATTTAAGAGTTAATAATTTAAGAGTTAATAATAGAAGTATCTGGGCTGGAGTGGTGGCTGGAGTGGTGGCTCAGCGGTTACGGCGCTTCCCTTGCATGCGCAAGTACGCGGGTTCAAACCCCAGCACCATGTACAAAATGAAGTGTCTGAGCAATGAAAGTCCATGAGAAACTAAATAAAAAATTGATTCTGTCTTTCTCTCTCACTGTCCCTCTCTCTTTAAAAAAAAATAATAGAAGTATCAATAGTAAAAAAAATCTTCCATAGACAACATAAAATACAATTCCATTTACATTCAAGAATCATTTTATGACATATCTGGGTTTTAGATCTAAGCATAAAAGACAAAAGAAACAAAAAGAAATATATAAATGTGAGTCTAATATACCAAAATAATCAGGGGTACTGAATCCTTTTACATTATATTCAGAATCTTGCCAGAAAATATAGATGAAATATATTTATTTCTTTCCTCTCAAAATCAAAATTTCCAGGACATAAAAAAGATCTGATTCAATCAGTGCAAACTTAATAGTAAAAAATAGTTCAAACTAAATAATTTTGGTCTTAGACTCTTCCACCTTAAAGCATGTCACTTTCTCTTGTAGGAGAGTAACATAACAGGAGAGTAAAGAGAGAAATGGAAAAGATAAAAGACTATAAGAAGGGAGAGAGGGGGAATTGTCATGAAAAACTTTGAAATCATCTCCACATCATTTTAATGGGCTCCATACACTGATTCCTCAATAATTAGGGCCACAAATCTGAAGAGTCACATACTGCTTTGATTTTTTTCCATGCCATCTTCTGAATATAACCATTTTCTGTAAAATTGTGAGAAAGCATTTTAGAAATTGGCTTGGTTTAGTATCAAAGTGTTTTTCTAAACTAATGTGGTCCAACCAGAGTCCTTCTTTACCAGCTCCTATTATTTCATTCCTTTGCTATTTGGCTTTCAATTTCAAATATTAAATCGAATCTGTTCTCACATTTCCCCAGTGATGTCCTAGTCATCATATTCTGAGGTTCTCCTTTTATCTCCATCATTTTCAACTTCGCTGTAGTACAGTGGTCTTCAAACATGACTGTATGTTAGCTAATTCCCATGTGAAGTGGATGCTGAGGATTTTGGCTCTAGCTGATAATAGTAATGATGATTGTTTTAGCCATTTTTTTTTCACTGCTGTGACTAAAAGACCAGAGACAAGAACAATTTTAGGGAAGGAAAAATTTATGTAGGGGCTCACAGTTTCAGAGGTCTCAATCCACAGAAGGCCTGCTCCATTTCTTGGAGCTTGAGGTGAGGCAGAACATCATGGTGGAAGAGTGTGGCAGAGGGAAGCATCCCATATGATAATCAGGAAACAAAGAGAGACCAAGCTCAGCTCACCAAATATATACCCCAAAGTCACGTTCCCTATGACCCATCTCCTCCAGCCATACCCTACCTGCCTTCAGTTACCACTCGTCTGATTGAGTTAAGATCCTCAAAACTCAATCATTCCATCTCTAAGCCTTCTTGCGTTGTCGCACACATGAGCATTTGGGGGACAACTTATGTTCAAACCATCACAATGATCATCTGAATGCTCCTGAACTTTCTTCTCTTCGCTTTGTTGATGAGCCTTGGTTCTGCTATAGCGCTAATCAATTTCATATCTCTCACTCCACTTAACCCTTTCAATCCTAATTTCATTTCTTTGTTCATCCATGCTCCAAGCTTAAAAATTCCCACCAAATTAACATGTCTAAGTCCAACTTCTTCCCAGAACTCTGGTTTGCATTTCTTTGAACTATCTAGAATTAGCCACCTGACTGAATCTCCTCATAACCTCTCAAACTAACTCCTTTCTCTCCCCTGGCCAAACAGTTCATTTGTTAACTTTCTTTTTAAAAAATAATTTAAATAATAAGCATACCATAATTAAATAATTTTAAAATCACTGATGTCAAAGCCTTATAAGAGAAACTGAAATAAGAATTCTGACGGTGAGCCTAGAAACTCTCCAGATGTTATAATGTGAAGATTGAGAAATATTACTCATCAAAATCCGGTATTTTATGAGCAACGTCTGCTTTTACTCATTTATTCACTTCAGCTAGAGTACAATTCATCCAAATGCCAACTCTGGGAGTCCTGTATCTTCTCTCAAAAAGTCTATTTTAAACACTTCTTCTTAAGTGTTTTCAGATCCTCTTCCCAGGCATAATTTTCCCTTTTTTAAACCCTAAATGGCAACTTTTAACTTTGTAATTGCACAAATGAATTTACGCCATATATTATAGCAGCCTGTTCATTCGTCTTATTTCTTCACTGAATATAAGCTCAGGAGTAATGGTTCTCATACTTGAGTATGCGTAAAAGTTGATGGAGAGGTTACACTATATATTCCCAAGACCTTAAAATTTTGTATTCATTAACCTGAGTGAGTCCCAGATCAATGCCACACACATTAGGCAGCTCTGCTGTAGATGGTCTTGAGATTGCACCTTGAAAAACAGTCTCCGAGGCCTGAAGTTTGTCCTCCTCACTCTGCTCTGTGTTCCGCACAGCGTCTTGCACACAGCAGATGTGGGAGTACACTAAAGCTTGGTTAGTACCTCAGTGCCCTGTTATCGGTATAATGCACTTCAAGGGCTTATCCTCCTAGTTCTCCATGGAAAGGAAAAGCCGCCAACAAAGATAGCATTTTTCCATCCCCTCTCCCTTACCATGTGTCATTCCCTAATGCTATTCCCACAGAAGCAGAGGACTTCCAAATCTGTTCAGTCTTATCCATGAAATATGTGTAAACTTCTCACAGTGAGAAATACTTGACTTTGTTACCACGCCAAAGTTCTCTGAATTAATCACACTGTCCACAGATTGGAATCGTTCCACCAGTCTGAATTTTACAGTCATTTAAAGTCGAGCAGAAAAGAGTTGCTTTGCTCTGGAAAAGGAACTCACAGACTCTCTGAGGCATAATCAATCGGATTAGGAGTCTCTCTTCTGAAGCTGGTTTTGTAACTTTGTCCCCTTCTGAATTTTTCCAGTCACCAGTCATTTGGCCTCTTCAACTGACTTGAAGAAAAAGTTCCTCTCTTGTGATTCAATAGGTAAAAATAACCATGATGAAATTAACAGCAAATTTACTTTTAAAAGTACATTTTGTGTCAAAGTCAAGCATTAAAAATTAAATAATTATCTTGCTTTCAGATTTTTAAAAGAGAAACAGAACTTTTTTTTTTTTTGATTTACACTAATGCAATGCTATGTTGATCTTTGCTATCACTGTGGCTTAGTGTGAGAATGTTTTCATTAAGGTAGAAAGCAATAAAGAAGGAAATTTGAAAATGTTTGGCCTGATTGTATTACCACCCCTTTATCCTCCAGCAGCCCTTTTAATTAAAAAAAGCGACCATTACACAAAATCAAAGTGGAAAAAATCAGAATATGGGAGCTTGTGTTGTTTTTTAAGATTACCTAAAGAAAATATGACAGAATGAATTAAAATTTAATTACAATACTGTGGTTCCTTTTCAGTTTTTCTCCCCTATTAAAAGTTTTATAATTTTTTTCTACTTAAAAGCACTGGAAATATAATAGTCAAATAAATTTTCTTAACTTCAATAATGTGGGAACTAGGATACTTGAGATGTGCCAATACCAGGATCTCAGTGGGCTCAAAGTGAGCTATGAATCTGGATGGAGGAGTCTGTAAAATTATTTTTTACTATTGAAGTATAATATAAACCTTTTCCTTTTCTATGATAACGTGCTGGGTGGTGCCTGAGATAGTATTTACTTTCAAGACATATTTAGAACAGTAGCAATAGTTGATTCTTATGTATCATAATTTCCTATGAACAATTTAGGTTTTTACGCTATTGGTCTTGAGGTCATACATTCATTTAACAAAACCTTATTGAACTCTAATACTTGCTTTTCTCTCAAAAGCTTACAATTTAATGGAGGGGACCTAAAGGTAAACACATCATGTCAATCTGTCCAGAGGTAATCACAGCATCTTGAATGGGGTGCTTAGGGAACACAAAAGTGACAGGGCCCATCTACTTGCTGAATTGAGGAGGGAAACGCAATAAAAGCAATTTGAACTGAGTCTCAAGGGAGTAAGCAGGTGTCTCCTGGCCTGTGAGATAAAGGCTTTAAACCAAGGGGAAAAATCAATGCCCGCCCAATGAAGAGGTATAAAAACCTTATTTTTCCTTAGAGGAACTCTAAGTTGTTCTACATAGTAGGAGAACAATGGATATTTATAGAAATTACAAGAGATCATATCATCAAAACACTGTGACATGACAGGGTGCTGACTTTTCTTATTATAGACTGCAAAGGCTCTGAAGGATTTTAACTAAAGAAGTCATATGAATATATTTATTTTATTATTTTTAAACAACTTTATTGAAGTATTATTACTATATAATAAACCATCTTTGGCATGGAATTGTTTGCATCCCATCCTTCCCCAAGTTTCCTTGGGGTCTCTTTGTAATCCTTCCCTTCCATCTCTCACCCACAATCAAAGCCAGGATACCGCTGAGATACAGATCTTCCTTCTGTCATGATAGATGCGTTAACACCTTCCAGTATGCCATGTGAAAATCAGAGAGGATGCATTCATTTCATAGGGCTTCCTTCATTCACCATAATTATTTTTGATATTCATCAGTGATGTGTCTATCAGTGATTCGTTCTGTTTTATTGCTATGTATTACTCCACTCTATGGATGCACAACAATTTTGTTTATCCTTTTTTTTTTAACCAAAGAGCACATTCGTTGTTTCCAGTTTTTATTTCAAATATGAATGTTCTTCTTCAAGTCATTGTATGGACATGTGGTTTTCTTGTCATGGGGAAATACCTAAAAGTGGAATGGTGACATGATATACTAGGTCATGTTCAATTCTTTAATAGATGGTCAAATATTTTTCCAAAGTTGTTGCACTATTTTAGGATCTCAGAAACAGTATAGAAAGTTCTAGTACCTCTGCATTCTCCCCAACATCTGTTGTGGTAAGACTTTTTAACTTTAGCAATTTTAATAGGCGTATAGTGTTACTCTTGTGGTTTTGAAGTTCATTTCCCAAATGGCGATTGATAGGGAGGATCTTGTCACATTCAGTATTCCACCTTTAGATCTTTTCTTGATTATGTATGTTCAAATATTTGCCAGTTTTTAAAATTTCCTTATTAAATTTTTAGAGGTTTTTTTTTAGGTATTCTGGATACAAATTCATTATCAAATATATTATCAAATATATTAGCAAATACTTCCTCCCAGCACGTGGTTTTGTGAAGTGCATGTTTGAATTTTTGAAAGCCTAATTATAAATTTAATTTCTCATGAATCATGCTTTTGACATCATTTCTAGTAATTTTACCTATCCCCAAGTTCATAATTATTTTACCTTTGTTTTGTAGAATTTTATAGTTTTAGATTTTATATTTATGTGTATGATCCATTTTTAATTTTAATTTTTTTTTTTATTTTTTTAGCATCGGGAATTGAACCCAAGGGCACTTAACCACTGAGACACATCTCTGGCCTCCAGCCTTTTTTTTTTCTTTATTTTATATTTTGAGACAAGCTCTCACTAATTTGTGTGGCCTTGCTGAGTTGCTGAGGATGCCTTAAAACTTGTGATCCTCCTGCCTCAGACTTTGGAGTCACTGAGATTACAGGCCTGTGCCACCATATCTGGCCATTTTTAATTAATTTTTATATGGTGTACTAGGTATGACCAGAAGTTCGTTGTTTTGCATGTAGACACTATTGATATAACACTATTTTAAAAGAATCCCTTCTCCATTTAGTTGCCTTTGTATATTTGTTAAAAATCGATATTCCATCCTAACAGATACTCTCAGAACATCCCACCCATCCACAGCACAATACACATTCTTCTCAAGAGTCACAGAGCATACTTTAGAATGGATTGGAGTTTAGGCCATAAAACAAATCTCAATAAATTTACAAAAATTGAAACTACAGAAAATATTCTTTCTCACTAAATTAGGAGAAAACTAGAAATTAGCAAGATAATTCTGAAATTATCACAGACTTAACAACCAATGATTCAGAAAAATCACAAGGGAAATTAAAAAATACTTTGTGTTTAAAGAAAACAAAAAACAACATACCAAAACTGATGGGAGGCAGTGGAAGCAGTGGCCAGAACAATATTGATATGTATAAACACCTACATTATGAAAGAAGAAAGATCTCAAATCAGTAACCTGACGAACTTTGTACTTTGAGTAAATAGAAAAAGAAGAGCAAACTAAACCCAAAGCCAGCAGAGGAAGGAAGTCACTGTCCACAAGATGCTGAAAGAGCAAGAACGAAGTAGCATCCTGCTCTTTGACCATCAGCAGACTGGCTATACTATGTGCTTAAAATAATGGTAACGAGGCTGAGAGATGGCTCTGCAGTTCCGGTGCTTGCCTGGCATGCACAGGGACATGGGTTCAAACCCCAGCACCACATACACAACCAAGTGTCAGAGCAATGAAGCCATGTGAAAAACTAAATAAAACTGATTCTTTCTTTCTCTCTTTCTCCCTGTCCTTCACTCAAAAAAAAAAAAAAAAGAAAAGAAAAGAAAAAAAAGAAAGGTGTCATCATAAGGAAATTTTATTGTAGGATCAAAATAATAATAAATGTGTAGCTGTTACATACAGAATACAGTTGACAATTGTAAGTCATCTATTACAGAATAAACTGTGACTGTGAGAGCATAGATTTAACATAACTTGACCTTAAATATTCTACACATGGCGTTTCTATAACACGGATGTTCACTCTGAAGTTGAGGCTCATTACATGATGTACCAATGAGGAAAATACTCATTTCAACAATATGTGGCCAATGCTATTCACCATAAAATTCTGTCAGAGCAATAAGTCTCTGAAACATATCCTTACCTATGCATTGCAGGATAGACTAGGAGTTTAAGAGGAAATTATAGGTTTGAATTCAAGTAAATTTTTTTAAAGATAAGCAAAGGAATCAGTTGCCTTTCAACCTCATGAATTTCAGAAAGTCTTATGTTGCCTATGATATTTTGAATTGATATTAGAGATGTCCTGGACATCTCTAGCATGTGTAAAATTGAGTAAAATAGTTTGATACATATCAGGAATGATTAGGTACCTCTCAGTTTGTGGGGATAAAGAGGCAATTTCTGTTATGGTTGATCTACTGAAAAAGCTGAATAATTATCTTAAATAAGATTGCTAGAAAATTACAAGGAGTTGTTGTCATGTGCTGTAAACTCCAGATAAATTCGAAAAAGGGATGGAGTTACACAACAAGTAAACAAAAATCAGTTCTTTACATTTTTCTGTACACAGTTTCACTCACACACCACAGGAAGCCTGGTTATAAGCATGACAAACAGCCAGCTGTACCCTCCCTTCCACGCCTCATTCAAACATGAACCGCACCGAACCCCAATGTGGGAAGTCACATGAGAGCACTAGTTTGAGATTAGGCAACCAGAGAACATATACAAGAATGGCACAAAGGAATCTGAGGCCGGATGTAGCCAGAGGGTCAGGCCAGTGGCACTTTGAAATTACAAAGTCTAAAGAAAAATTGTTACAGTGAGCTTTGGGGTCATAAAGCAATCTAGACTTAGATGCTGTTTCTATACTCTCAAAATCTTAGCATCTGTTGTGGTCTGAATGTCTGTGTCCACCCAAAATTCATTTGTTGAACCCCTTTCCCCAGTACAAGAGTATTAGGAGGTGGGGCCTTGGGAGGTGATTATTCATGAGGGTGAAGCCCTTTTGAATGCAATTAGTGTCCTGATAAAGGGCGAAAGAGACTAGAATCCTCCCCTTGTATCATGTTAGGACATTTTGAAAAGAGAGCAAGCTACGAATGAGAAAGCAGCCTCTACCAGGCACCAAATTTGCCAATACCTTGATCATGAACTTTGAGCCACCAGAAGTGTAAGAAATGAAGTTCTGCTGTTTGTAAGCCACCCAGTCTCTGGTATTTGTTTCAGCACCCTGAATGCACTAAGGTAGCATCCCACCAATTATGTATAAGGATCTTTTTTTTTCAGGAGGTAAGAAGTCTTTTGTGTATGTGATTCTTTAAACAAAAATAAAAATGCATAAGGGTGGATAATTGGGGGGGGCTCTTGGGGATAAAACTAATTTTCAGAATTTATATATATACTATATTATTTCATTAGAAGCTTATTTGATTGTTCAACAAATAAATTTCTGAATAAAATATGTAAAATAACCCTTATAGACATTCGGAAACTCAGCAAAACATAAATTTAATTAAATCTGAAGAATACCATAAGATGAAGATATTGCCTCCATTCTTTCTGTCAGTCAGTAGTTAATGAAAGATGCTACTATGTGAGATGGTATGTCATTCAGATTAATTTCCCTGAAAAGAGCAAAGATTGAGAATTCTGATGTTTTCTTCAATAAGAATCTAGGGCAGGTGTAGAATTGGGCTGGAGTGGTGGCTGGTCATGAGGCTTGAACCATCTTAAAACCAGGCTGTCCAAAGCATCATTTCCTAAGAGGAGATGAGCAGACAGGTAAAAATATCAAGACTTGGCAGAGATTAGTTTGCAGCAAGACCACAAGCCAGGGAGAGAACCAAAAGATGAGTGCAGACTTTCATGGAAAGGAAGGGAGCCTCCCTGGAGAAGAATCATGAAGAACACGGCTACCTCAGCAATAAGTAATAAGGTACTGGAAGTTCCTGTCTTCCCAAGTCTTTTCTTACTCTAATTCCTGTTTTATTAAAACCAGACAAGACTTCTTACTGTCTTTTCCATGGATCCTTAATCAAACTATGGAATCTTTTGGAGGCGGACTCTGGATATTTAATTTTGCTTTCCCATCTCCTAACTCAAGTGTTTTTTAAGCAGTAAGGGTCCACTTTTTGAGTGTTTGATGACTTCCAATTTAAATTTATTATGTAAATACCATAGCAGTCAAGTGTATCTTTAAAACACTTGACTACAATACAATTCTTGGACAATTTTGCTAGGTGAATGAGCCCAACTGCCTGCTGCCAAGAATTAGTAATTGCTGAAGAGTCCCTGAGTTTCAGCCTGGGAGATTATGAACAACATTCTTTGCAGGTGGCTTTTCCTCTTATATAATCTACGCTGTTGAAACTGGATCCCACAATCAAGGCACAGACTGGGTCTTCCACAAGCAAGGCCAGGGATTAGTGGTGTCTGAGCCCTTTCTGCAGCACACAATTCAACGCTCTGTGGACTCCAGTGGACACAGATTTCTACAAGCATTATATGAACAATAAAGCTTCCTCTTTAATACTTTGTGATATTAAAAGCATACTTTAAATAATCCTACAACAACTACTATGTTTTTCTGTTAGTAGTGGAAGAAGGGCTATGAATGAATCATCTTACCGGGTATAAACCACAAAAGTGTTCCTATGAGTACCATATTTCTATTTAGAATTCCAAACCATATTTTCCTTAAGATTTATTCTATCTTATTAGATAAAGAAGGTGAAATTTTCAGATCTCCTAGAAAACACAACCAAATAGCTCTATATTTCTACTACATTCTTCACATCTCCTTCCAAAACAAAACAAAACAAAGCAAAACAAAATTCAGCCATGCAAAAATAATCAAATTGGTTCAGTTATTGTTTTGTTTTTCTGGTCAGCTAATAACATATAACAATGTAAATATAAAATCCAACAGAGGAAATTATTTGTAATCAGAGTTAATTCTGAATAAATCTGGTACTTCAACCTATGTGTGTCTAAACTCTACAAGTTACACAAGCTCAGACAGACTAAATTAGCACAAATCCGACACTTAATCCTATATATTCTGCAATTTAATCAAACTCAGAGACACATGATCACTAGTTAGCACTGCAGAATCTGTTGGTAATAAACTGTATTTGACTTCAGAATATTTTTTATTTTTGCTAATATGTTCCATGAAAAAAATATCTGACCATTATTTGCCTTGGTAATAACAATATTTGACACCTACATGGCATTTCAAACACTTTGGCAGCCTATACAAAAGCACACTCTGGATTTTTCAGCAATATTATTATATTGGCATGCAGAAGATAGACAAAACTCATGCAAGTGTGGCATGCATGTCCAATGCCACCAAATTGAACAAAAGTATAATGAATTTTGTCGTGACTATTGCTTTCAAGAATTTTAAGGCAACAATTTTTATGCAGAATAAAACATTTTCAGAAATGCTAACCTATAATAAAGCTTCAATGAAAAAGCTTCCCTTTTCCCTTTTAGGAAATTATAGTGATTTCTCTTCATTGTCTGCTTGAGATATTTTGGTACTGTAAAACTATTATTACAGACCTCAGAAGACCACCCTCCTGGATGGCACTTCGATTGTTTACTAGGAAGAACCCAGGGGAAGTTGGTGAACCCGAGAACATGAAGGGTGAATGCTTGTTGTATTTAGAATATTTCCTATCATGTGCTCTAATTATGTCATCTATATGACATTCAGACTAGGAATAAGAACACATTGAAATGCCCAGCAAGACATTTGGACCAAAGTAGGTAGCAGTTGGGAGGTCAGAGACAGAATCAGGGCAGTAGAGGGCAGCAGGCTTTGAGATGATAGTGCCCAAGCTACTTCCAGTTCAGGCTTAGGATATATTGAGCTGCACCATCTGAAAATAGAGGTTATGACTTCAGGAAAAAAAAAAAAAGAAATAGAAGAAGAGAGAACACTGCAGTCAATCAAAAAGAATGAAACAAGAAGTTATCAGGACCCAGGACTAGGGGAAGAATTTGGGGCATTCTCAGAAGGAAGTTCTCATCTCATCTAAAAGATCAAAGGTTACTCACAAAACAAGAAAACCAGAAGAACAGTATAAGTGAGGAAACTCAGATGAATGACCAGAGGAGTCAACCCTAGAAACAGAGTCAAAATAAAAGTGTTAGAAGTTAGTTTTGGAGAATCTTCCCTATTTGATAATTAAGTTTTCCTTATTCAATCTATTTTTAAAGGATGAGTATTTACATTGGGCACTTAACCAAGATAATATTGGACATTTCTTGCTTCCAAATGGGAACCAAAGTCAATTGGGGTGGTTCTCTGCTTGTTAATAAACTGCAACAAATATTATTCCCACTTACAAGGAATTCTCTTGGACTAGCAGAGTAGATAGAAGGACCAGAACCCAACTTTGAGTGTATGTATCTTAAAATCCTATGCAGTTCTAATCTCAGGTATGAGATAACAAAGCTCAGAAATCTCCGTACCATGTCTGTCTGTCTCCAGCTCAGAGGGACCAAATGGGGAATAAGTCACTTAGAATCACAATACAAGATGATTTGGAAGGGTATAAGTGACCCTGTAAGCTGGTGTTTGAGACCTTTTATATTGTAGTATGTATTTCTCTATTGACCTATTACTATACTAGTCTCCTCCATGTCTTAAGCAAAGCAAAACTATGTGAAACACAATTAGAAGGGCATAGTGACTGATTTCTTAGCACTTAGGAGATGGTCTTTTATGAATCTCTGGCTGCATACCTGAGATTCCATAAAGATGCAAAAAAATTTACAATATATGATATAGATGGGAATGGTTACCATGGTGATTTCCTACATCCTCACTGCCTCCTTTTTCCTAATCTTTTTTAAAATTTTATTAAGAAGTTGAGTTGTTGGATAATCATGAATGCATTTAAAGTGACAATATGATATGTATTTGGTCTTAATAAATTTCTAAAATTTATGTAACTTTCACATTTGTTGTATTTAGATGATCTCTGATTTGGGGTTATTTTGATCTGAGTGTTTATTTAGATAAGATAACCAAAATATCATCCTGTTTCATGGAGTAAGAATACCAAACAGGAAATTGGGTGGTGACAGCTGTGAAATAGATCAGTAGGCCAGTATCTGTGACCTATAGGTGATGAAAATGGCTTAACAAAATACCAGAGTTAACAGTAGACATTATACTAGATGGTTCAGGTCAATGTTCCACCATAAAGCTTGTAGTATACCAATGAGTCTCTGATTCAGATGAGAAATTATGGTACGGTAGGAAGCAATATCTTCACTACACAAAATAAGAATTAGTTATAGATGATCTACAAAATTATTTGTCCAAAGAAGAAAAGACTTGACAGCTTCATGGAAAGAGAACTAACACTTTCTGAGGTTTTCATATATATTGTTACATTTAATCTCAGAAACATTTGTGCAAGGTAAGTGGTTAATACTTTCAGAGCAGGAAATTGATGCTACAAAAGATGATGCAGTTTGTTCAAGATGTGAATTTAGATTTGTCCTTTGAGTTCAAATGCAAAAAAGTACATATTACTTCCTTGTAATTTTTTTTTATATACTGCGAATTGAACCCAGGGGCAATTTACTACTGAGCTACAACCCCAGCTCTTTTTTTTTTAAATTTTAAAACAGGGTCTTGCTAAATTACTTAGGGCCTTGCTAAGTTGCCGGTGCTGGCCTCCAACTTGTGATCCTCCTGTCTCAGCCTCCTGAGTCACTGAACTAGCAGGCATGTGACACCTTGCCCAGCTACCTACCCTATCTGATGCTCATTTGCCTGAAACTGAATTTGCCTCATGCAAATTAACTCATGTAATATCTGTATCCAAAAGATTGAAAATAAAACCTTGGGATAAGTTTCAAGTTTTGCTTTTCAGAGCCTTAAGACTTCTTGAAGTTGGTTCAGAAATTATCTTGAATGACAAAAGAAAGGCTGAACTGATGGGTTTCTGAATCCTTTCCTCTACCTTGATCGGAGAAATTCCATGTTACTTATTTATCTGTTGGGATATATAAAATTTTATTTGTAGAAAGATTTCCATTGCTAAAAAACATTTGAAAAATAGATACTAAAATTACCTGGAGGCAATCCATGTTCATGAAAGTTTTCAGTGGACCATATATGTGTTATAGGGGAAAAGAAGTATTTTTCTTTCTCTCTTAAAAAAATCTATAATTTTCTATGGTGAGTCAAGAAATTTTATATGTGTGTATATGAAATATAAATATATACATATATGTATATATACACACAAAATATATACGTGCCATATGTATATACACAATACTGTCAGTTGAATATAACTTTCTTTTTATTCATTTTTTATTAATAAAAAAATAGACTTACATTTAGGAGGGAGTAATTATCACACAATCAAGAACAAATGTATAATGACAGCAAGCTGAGGCTGATGCCATTCCATGGTGTCCTCCCCTTGGGTTCCCAATGGTTCCATGTTTCCCCCTATTTAATCCTTGTGTTAATTGGACTTCTCATGGAAGTTGAAGGTTCTCCATTGGGTTGAATCCCCCATACTCCCTCCCTCCATCCTCTTTGATATCTTTCCTATCCCCTCCCCCACACCCTGTCACCCTCCCTTCATCCCCCAGCATCATAGACAAGGTTTCCACCTGCTCGTGTAAAATTTCATACTTGTTGAGGTTATTATTAGTTTGGACATCTATCACACTATTTCTGATTGTATTCTAGCTTCCACAAATGAGAGAAAACATTTGGCCCTTGAGTCTCTGAGATTGGGATACTTCACTTAACATAACTTTTTCCATCTCCGTCCATTTAGCTGTAAATGCCATAATATCGTTTTCTCTAATATCTGAGTAGAATTCCACTGTATAAATGTACCATAGTTTTTGAATCCACTCATCAAGTGAGGGGCATCTGGGTTGGTTCCATAGTTCAGCTATAGTAAATTGAGCTGATGTAAACATTGATGAAGCTGTATCTCTAAAATATGCTGATTTTAGCTCTTTGGGGGAAATACCCAGGAGTGGGATAGCTGGGTCATAAGGCAGTTAGAGCCCTAATTTTTTGAGGAATCTCCACATTACTTTTCAGAGTGGTTGTACCAGTTTGCAGTTCTACCAGTAATGTGACAGTGTTCCTCTTTTCCCACAGCCCCTCCAGCATCTGTCGTCATTCATATTCATTTTTTGCCACTCTAATCAGAGTGAGGTGGAATCTCAGTTTTAATTTGCATTTCTCTGATTGCTAGTGATGTAGAGCATTTTATCATATATTTAAGGGCTTTGGGGACTTCCTCCATTGAAAAGTTTCTATTTAGTTCCATATCCCATTTATTGATTGGATTATTTGTAGTTTTGGTGTTTGATTTTTTTGAGTTCTTTGTATATTCTGGATATTAGCCCTCTGTCTGAGATGTAGCAGGCAAAGATCTTCTCCCATTCTGTAGGTTCTCTCTTGACTAAATCTTTAGCTGTGCAAAAGTTTTTTAGTTTAATTGCATCCCATTCATTTATTCTTGACTTCAGTGCTTGTGCTATAGGTGTCTTGTTAAGAAAGGCAGAGCTGACCCCAATGTCATGAAGTGTTGATCCTACTTTTTCTTCAAGCAATTGTAAAGTTGCTGGTTTAATATCCAGATCTTTTAAGCATTTTGATTTGATTTTTGTGCAGGGAGAGAGGTAGGGATCCAATTTCAGTTGTCTATATATGGCTGTCTAGTTTGTCCAACACCGTTTTTTGAGCAGGCTATCCTTCTTCCACTCTATGCTTTTGCCCCCTTTATCAAATATGAGATGGTTAAAGATATGGGGGTTCATCTCAGAATCTTCTATTCTGTTCCATACATTATACATATATGTATATACACACAAAAACCATATATGTGCCATATGTTTATATGTATATGCACCATACTTTCAGTTGAATACAACTTTTTGATAAGAGATTTCTTTATATTGTAGAAAACATCTTTAAAAAACTAATGCAAAAGCTATTTATTGAACCTGAAGACCAGTTATTTCCTGGATGCCTTCTAAAATGCAAATGAAATCCTTCAGTTGATGTCATAGTACCAGCTGGAAAAATGGTTAATGGTTTTAAAAAAATAGGCAATAGTAGAAGACTGAGATACTAATATAGATTTCGTGTATAGTACGTGCTGCCCAAACAGCACATCTCAGCTGCTTTATCTAGCGTGGATCAATCATATAGGGCAGAGAGACCAAGCTTCATTTCTTTTTGTAAACTGGCTGTATCCTAGTTGAAATTTAAAAAAATCATCTCAGAGGGAAGCTTACTCTACATTTATCCACTGAATCTAAAACATTAATTCAAAAGATTATACTCTGAAAAAGTGACCAATCATTTAAATATTTTTGTCATTTTGACTTTAAGCTTTGGTGACTATCCTTAACAAGCAAAATAGGAAAAGCATGAATGATACATTTTAAGGCAGAGCTTCACTTCACCAAAAACTGAAGTTATTACCTTTTGAAGAAAAATCAAGTTGGACAAAAACCTTTTTAGTTTTGGAAGTTTTTGTGGGAAGCCCTGGAAATAAAAAATGACAAGTGAATGAGTTGGAAATTACTACAATAATTATACAACTTTGAACTCACCAGCATAAATTGTAGATACTTGTTAGAATGCATACTACACTTTCAACAAAGCAATACTAATGGGCATAATAAATCTTAAACTGGAGCACTTGAGTATTTAAAACAAGCACCAGACCAACCAAAGAAAATATTTTAAATGAGCAACGCTAAATGAATCAAGTCCTTTCGGATAGTATAGGCCTCCTGGATCTGATGATTTGGAGTATACCAGATGTTTTTTACATGTGTTTAAGTTCTACTTGTGAGTGTTACTAATGGAGCAAAAGGTAATAATGAGATAGAACATTAAGGATGTAATAGAAGTTCTAACACTGCTTCTGCCAATGATATTAGGCAGAAAATCAGTAGGATGTTTTTAAATGGAACAGTAAAAGTTAAAGGAATTATAGGATTCCTGGGTCTTTATTACAGATGCATCAGACAAAAGTAGTCATTTCTTTTTTCTATGACAGAAGTAAATGTAAAAGTTTTAATATATTTGATGGCATGATCACTAAGTATTGAAAAATAATAAAAATAAGTCTATAGTGTGCATAATATATAGATTCTTGTACTAATGAATAAACAAATGCTTAACATGTAAAATGTGGTCATTTATTCCTTCGGAAGTTCCTTTTTTTCTGCGGTAATCACTAACTGTAAGGGAAATAGAGCAATTATTTTGAGAATAGTTAGAACCGTTAAAACCAAAGTCTGCACAATTTCTCAGCACTATTTTATAGATGCCAAAAGAGCACCATTATTTGCTTTATTTACATTTCCCATTTTCCTTCCTCACCAGTATTTTAAACTGCTTAAGCCAATTTCAGCTATTTCCCCCATCATGCTATGTGTTCGTGATGAGAAATCTGGCTTAGTTCACTGGGGAGGTTTATAGAGTTGGCAGACTCTTGTGCTCTCTTTATAGCGGGTGTGTGTGTGGAGGGGTGTAGAGAGAGGGTAGTATGCATGGGTGGAATTCATGATGCTGAAAATTTTAGAAAAAAACCGGGAAATGCCTTTGCTAACTCAATCATCTTTTGCTGACAGTTGCCTAGCCTTGGGGAAAAAGAATGCATTTATGTGATTCTTTTCTCTATTAACCTTTAAGCTGATTCCAACCTGGATTTTCCTCTTTTACTCGACAGGGCACAATGAGCCACGTTTCCCCTCTTTCCCTCTGGAGGACCCTGGCTGCTCTCAGAGCTGATGACTCTATGCGAAACAGCCCTGCAGAACAGCAAGAGGCTATTGGGTAGCTTCCCACAACCATGTCGCATTTTTAAATGCTAAACAAGGAGAGAGAATAGTCTGTTTGTATTGTGTACTTTTCCCTTGCTGTGGGTTCAGATCTGAAATTATAATAATCTGTATTTCTATGCATCAGTGACCAGAGAAATATATTTTAATGCTATAAATGTGATCAGAATTCCTTGGAATTCTTTGTCTCTTAAGCTTTTCTATTGGTAGCTCAATCTATATATGTTGGAATCTTGATGTTATAACTCTTCATAGATATAGGCTGGATTAATAAGCGAGTCTCCAAAAGACCGTATCAACATGCAGATTAATTGAGCAAAAATTAGGTGGGTTGATAAACTTCTGATTCAGGGTCTTTCAGAACAAGTGAGTCTGAGCCATTTTGCTCTGAGGTACATGAGACAGGAAGGATCTTTTACTTCCTTTTGCCTATGGTACAGTGAATTAAGCACAAAGAAACATGGAGCAGACAGGAAAGATTCCTAAAGTGCCCTCCCCTGTAATGGCCAATTTTGCTCTTGTCAATTTCTCAGGTTTATTTAGCAGTTAAAATGTTCTCAATAAATATCCCTTGTTGATTAATGACTTCTTGTTTCCACAAAATGGGCAATAGTTTCTAATAAACTTTACACACGTTATTGATTTCAGTTCTAAGCCTTCAGGATGTGAGAATTAGCCCTAGGGACAACAGCAAGGAAGTCACTAGTGCCCCGTAAGGTAAAAGATGACTACAAAAAGCTAACAGAGTTCTTTAAATAATACTTTGATGTCATTGCTGATCTGGATGGAAGAGGACTTGTGAGGACACTAACAAAGCTTCGGCTTTCCCCAGAAACCTGCAAAGCTATTGCCATAATCTTGTCTAAAACCCAAATGCTGAATTATGCACATGATTTCATGAAGCCACCTTGAGTCAAATTGAGTAGATTTTATGAAGCTACAGTTTTATAAATTAAACCCACTATGCAATGCTAGTGTTGATCATCTTCTTTTCCTACAGAAATACACAAAGTTAGCAATAAATATTATTTTTGACAGATACATTATTTAAAGTTTACGTATAGCTTTAAATGAAAAATTTATTCATAAAAGTTTGGTTTTCATATTAAAGTCACAGAGTTTTACATTTATTCCTATTTAAATTAAAAGAAAAAAAAGCAGGCGAGGTGGCACATGCCTGTAATTCCAGTGACTTAGGAGGCTGAGCCAGGACGATCACAAGTTTGAGACCAACCTCTGGCACTTAGCTAGTTCCTAAGCAACTGAGCAAACCCTATCTCAAAAGAAAAAATAAAAAGGGCAAGGGATGTAGCTAAGTGGTAAAGCTCCCCTGTGTTCAATCTCCAGCACCACCACCCCCCAAAAAAGTATAAAGCCTAGGGTATGAAAACTTTCTAGTTTGAAGGTCCTATTTCAAATATCAAAAATTCCATGAAGTAATCAGGGTTTTCTACCCCTTGATTGGGAAATTATACAAGGCGAAAGACAGGAATGAACTCAGTGGTGTTTTTAATTATTAATATGATAATTAATCACCACAAAAATTAATAATATATGAAATTGATATTACAAAAATGTGTAAAATATATAGCTCATTTGTTCAATAGACAATGCACAGCCTTATTGCAAAATGCATTTGTGGCCTCTCTTTGCAATAACTTGCTGGCCCAGAGATATTGTGGCCACTGCTAAGAA
Source organism: Aplodontia rufa (assembly GCA_004027875.1). Lineage (NCBI taxonomy): Eukaryota > Metazoa > Chordata > Mammalia > Rodentia > Aplodontiidae > Aplodontia > Aplodontia rufa. Next base: position 12,194 of record PVKS010007552.1, on the reverse strand, counting down.
CCCATTAATCTAGATCAAGAACCAGCGTAAGCAAGGGAGACCTCATGTTTTAGGGGCCCATCCGAAAGCTATCAAAGGGCAGCCAAAGACATAAGTCTCCTTGTAGAACACTGAGCATGCACATGGAAGGGCAGAAGGGAGACCACACAGAGTGTGATCATCTGAAAGCATCAGTCCTTCTCACCTCATCTGTCATTGACAGTGTTCTGCCATTACCCAAAAAAGCCACAAAAACCTCTGTGCATTTACATCAATCCACATTATTGAGTGGCTCAACTCATATTTTGGACAGTTTGATTGGAAAAATTCTTCACAATAATAATTTAAATAACATATATGTGGCTGTTTTTTAAAGAGGATTAGGGAATGGTTGTATCCTGTTGGTAAGAGTACCTAAATTTTAGTTTTAAATTGTATATACATGACACCAAAATAAACACAAGACAAACTTGCAATCTATGTCACTATTTCCCCATAGAGTTATAACAAATATTGTGTTAAAATTATGAAGCATGAAGGTAATATTTTTTTCTATTGATATTAACAAGAAATCCACTAAAGTGAATATGAAAACATAAAAATTTACTCGTATATTTTGGAAATGTCTGATGTCTAATAACTAGATATGTCCCCTTTGGTACATTAGTGATCCAAAATCATTAACTTTCCAGCAGCATAATAAAAATGAAACTTTTATATTTCAGATTCAACGAATTAGAATTTTTACATGCTGATGAGTTTGTATGAATAGGAAAGAATATAAGAGATAATTTAAGAAATTTAGGATGTGACTTATGAGAAGAAGTAAAATGTTTATTGTAAAAAAATCCAACAAATCAAAGAAATACAGACTTAAATGTGGTTGCATTACCTCTATTATCATTAAGGTGAAACCATTAATTTCAGAAATGAAGATTAACCAGAATATATAACCTTTTAATTAATCATACTATGGCCATTGCTTTTAGTGGTATCTTTCATATCTTTAATCATAAACTTGGTCTTCAAACATGAACTAACTTGGGAAATTGTTCTGGCAAAGATGTCTGGTACACATATAAATTCTTTGAGAATTCAGAAAGCATATCAAACATTATTGTACAGCCATCTACATCTGAAAATTGGCCATAGCAACACATTTTTCATACATTTAAAAGTTATATGTCATGCACTATGTCATATACTAACTCCAGGTGACACAATATTCTGTGTATAGGAATCAAGAACGTGTTAATTTTCTCTTACATAGTTTTAGTTTGAATTAAAATAATTTTAAATTATAAATACAACTAAAATCATTGCACAAAACAACTTTCTAATCTCCATGCTTTTTCTCATTTTTCAGTACCTGATATTGATTTTATATGCATTCTAATGGTATGTCACACTTGAAATAGTGGAACGATGCCTCTCAGGTCGGATTGCAAAACACAAGTTAGAATTGAATTACAAGGTAAATGGTGTGTTTAAAACTTATTCACTAAGACTTTCACTTGCTCAGGAAATATTTATTGAACTTATACCATAACCTAAGCACATTGTAAATGGAAATATATCTAATTCCTGTGCCATCATGGAGCTTGTAGATGAGACAGCTATCTTGATAAATATAAAGAAAATCAAGATAAATTCTGACATACATAAAGATTGAACAGTTATCAGTGCCAAGAGTTCAGAGATGGGCAACTGAACAAATGGTGAATGAAGAATTTCCTCAGGTGACACAGGCCGGCACAGGTAGGGGTGGGGAGCAGTGGGTGGGGGTAGAAGTGGAGACATTCTAAGCAGAGGTAATGGTTCGAGAGGAAACTGCATAATTCTTCCAGGTGTAAGACTGAACTAGTAGTCTTTTCCAGATCTAAAATTTTATTTCAGTCTATATTCATAAGCACATAAAATTATCTGGAAGAGTGTGTGTACTAACTTTTTTATGGAAAATATTCTGGATAGTGTTAGTTCATCCATAGAGACAATATTTTAAAAACCAAATATTTAAATGCCAACTTACTGAAGTCCAAAACTCCAGTTTACTTTATGCCTTTGAGAGCATTCTAAGAACTTCATTTTCATTTCCCTCCATGATGTCAGACGTAGGGAGCAGCTCCTGCCTGCACTGGCTGACATTCTCCCTAAGTGCTCAGAGTCCCAGCAGGAATTAGGAGTATTAGGGAATGTTCTCACCCATCCATGTGATCAAAAATCCTTTTAAAACAAAATTCAATAACTGTTGGACCAGAGTGATGATGGCTGAGGGGAAGATACTTTTTTGTCTTTCTTTTCTGTCTCTCTCCATCTCTGTCTCTGTTGCTATCTCTTTCTTTCTGATCTTCCCCTCCTCTCCCTCCTTTCCTTCCTTTTCCCCCTTTTTCTTCTTCCCTTCCTTTTTTCCTTCCTTTCCTCTCTTTCTTCTTTTCCTTTCTGCCTTTCTATGTCTAAGTGTAAAGAACACTTGGAGCTATAAAGTTGTACCTGAACTGTCAGTAATCAGAGTTTCTAGAAAGTGAGTGGGTCCCCAATTTGACCGCGATAAAATAAAGTACAAAATGGTTGGATGGAGAGAAAATGTGAGCAGAGGAATACATACAAAAGCATGGTCTCCTTGGTCCTTAAAACATTTCAGAGTCACTAGGGCTTTGTTGTGGGCACAGGACTTTTTAACAGTGGTATTTTGATGGGTTTGGTCCCTCTTGGTCAGCAGCAGTGGGTAGCACGATATAAGCCAAACGTCCAGGAGAACTAGGAAAGGACCCACTCCCTCTCACTTTCATAGAATATGACTTCTTCTTCTTCTTCTTCTTCTTCTTCTTCTTCTTCTTCTTCTTCTTCTTCTTCTTCTTCTTCTTCTTTTTCTTCTGAGAAAGAGAGAGAGAGAGAGAGAGATAAGGACAGTGAGAGAGAGACAGAGACATAGAGAATCAATTTTATTTAGTTTTTCATGTGACTTTCATTGCTCTGACACTTAGTTGTGTACGTGAGTGCTGGGGTTTGAACCCGTGTACTTGCACATGCTGGGCAAGCGCTGTAACCACCGAGCCACCATTTCAGCCCAAAATGAGACTTCTTATGTTCTGATTCCAAGGGTGGCAGGTGACTGCCCTCCCTCTTGCTGTCCTTCACTGTGGCCTTGGGCATATTGGCCCTGCTCTGTGCTTACCTCTTATCTCTGCCTCTTCAGCTCTGCCCTGAGGTTCCATTACACCAGTCCTTCATTAATCTTGGAGGGCTGATAAGGTGTCAAGATGCTAATAAGCTGACAACAAACCAAAACTTGGACATAGCTCAGAGGAATGACAAAACTTTAAGATATATAGAAATAGGGATAGAAAGGAGGAGGGAAAATAAAATTTATTCCACAGTAATGTCTGCACTAAACTTTGATTCAAATTAATCCTCAATCCAATTCACTTTTTAAAAACTTCTTTTGGGAGAAATAAGCAAGACACAATAATTTAGAATGCTCTTAATTATTAATTGCGGGATATGTACTTGAGCAATACAAATTTATCCTAAATGTCTATATTCGCTTTATGATCTTTTGTAGTAAATGCAAGAGAATTATTTGCTCTTCAGAATACTGCATTATATAAAATATGTACTTGCCAAAAAAATCATTACTATTCAGTACTATGGTTGTGTTTAGTTTTCTGTTATTATGAAACAGTCTCGAGATAAACAACTTAAAAGGAAGAAAGGTTTATTCTGGCTCATGTTTTCAGAAGTTTCAGACCACGTCACTTGGCCCAGTTGTCTTTGGGCCTGTGAAGGTCAGTATATCAAAGCTAAGGTAAGTGATGGAGGAAAACTGCTGAGTTCATAGGGGTAGGACAAAAGAGAGAGGAGCCAAGGTCCCAATGTACCCTTTAAGGGCATGCCCACAGTGACCTCTTTCCTCCAACTAGGCCCCGCCTCCCGGTCACACCATCAGCTAAGGAACAAACTTTCAAGATACTAGCCTTTAGGGGACATCCCAATCCAACGTGCAACAATCATCTGTTAATCTCTGAGAATCGGGGATCTGGGGAAGAGCGAAGACCGAAGAAGAATGACAAAGAAAAGCAAGGCCCAGGGGACCGGGAGTCCAGCTCCAAGGTCCTGAGCTTTATTTTTCATGTTCTTTTATAGGATAAGTGTGAGAAAGCAAGCAGTTATTCAAGGTCTTTTAAACATGCTTAATACAAAGAATTCAGTACAGAGGAAAGTAAAAGATAAGCAACTTATTCTTAATACAGACAAGTATCAATACACGCTGTCTCTAGCTTCTTACCCTCATCTGCAGGCGTTTATCTCCAGGAAGTATGAGAGGGAAGTATGAGAGGTGCCCGCCAGAGGGAATTTACATATAGTCTAATAGAGTAGCTTTTCGCCCACTTGGCCTGGAGGTTTCTCAGCAGCAACAGTTTAACTCCCTCATGTCCATAAGGGCTCCTTCATCTCGAGGCCTCTGCTGCAATAGTCTTTATGAATATGGGGTGCCACTTTTTATAAGTATTTTGGATCAATAGTTAAAATCTGGAATTAGGACGTTTTATTTCCCAAAGATTCCAAAGAGTTATCATTTGAGTATATATGTGAGTCCCACTGGGAACACATTCAGAAGAATTCATTCTGACCTATTTTTTAAGAAATTATTTAGCAATGTGATATCTATCATTAGAATGACTTCCCTCTCCGTGACTTAAAGCTTTTATTTTTTTTGGTCATTTTTAACAGGCAAAGTCAAGATGATGTGTATGGTTTTAAGTTACAAAGTTTTTGGATTCTAAAAATCTAATTTATAAGAGGTTGTTCTCATTATAAATAGATTCATTCATTGTGGAAATATTTGCTGAGCATCAGCTGCCAGTCACTGTTCTCTGTGTTCCTGGTACACCAGTGAATACAACAGACTGAGTGAGGTCTATGGACTCAGAGGCTTAGATTCTAGTGAAGCGGGCGGGGGAGAGAAGGGAGAGGGATGACAGAGGAACATAATAAGAAAAATACATACTTGCAGGAAGGTGGTCAGGACTATGAAAAAAATAATCAATAGCAAAAATGGTAGGAGAGAGCATAAGAAAAAGAGTGGGTTGGAATCTTCACTAGGGTGAGCAGGATGAGCTTCAGTGAGGAGAAAGTGAGAAAACATGAGGGAAGAGAGGGAGAGAGCTGAATTGATATCTGAGCTCCTAGACCAGCTTTCCTGACACTAACTCTACCTTGAAGACTTTCTTCTAATTATCTTCAGTAAATAATCTTTACTTCTTTTGTGATGCACATTATGAATAATTCCACAAAATATTAGATGCACTTATTTTCCTTAAAGAACTCAAAATCTAGGTGTAGATTTAAGATTTCATCAAATGAGGGATAAACTTTGATCATGAATAGTTGAATGCAAACTGTTTCAGCTTGACAGATGAGAGAAATCAGTAACTGTGTCGGTGATCAGGAATGAGGATTTTGCTGTGCTGTGAAGGACAGGTGAAGTAGATGAGCAACCATGCAACAAGGTGCAATTTTAAAGGAGACCTAGGTAAAGTCGTGCATTCAATTGTCCCTTGCCTATATTTCATGTGCAAGGGACTCTGTGAGGTGCTGGATTCACGAGATGAAGAGAACCTGATCCCTTCCCTCCAGAGCTCACAAGCTCTAAGAGCACAGAATGCATGATGGCAGCTTGCAAGAGAAACGCTACTCTGTGAATAGTAGGAGTCTGCCTTAGGAAGACCTGGACATCATTCACCAGGACAGTGAGTGTCAATAGGAAACAGAAAAGAAAGACATGGTTTTAAAGGGAAAGGGACAATTACGAAAGTTTGGAAATGAGGAAGAAAAGGTTTTAAGGAAACACTTGGCTTTTTAAAGTAGGGGAAGTTAGAGGTTGTTTTTTGTTAAAAACACAAAAACACAGGGTCTGCAAATGTCCAATGGGTAACTAAAAGTGTACTAAAAACTTTGGCACCTCTACCTCCATTTTACATCTGTTCCCTTTTCTCTGAGTCAGCTTGGATTCTAGGAACAGCAGGTCTGATAGATAAACATCTTGTGTTGAATCCAAATTAACCCCCAAGCAAAAAACTTTCTTAGGGTCTCTAATAAGGTCCCACCTGACTAGTATTGAGATAATAATCAGTCAGATCACAGACTGACTGAGATTGCTTATCCTTATAATCTAGGAGTTCTTATCAGTACTACTAAAGATAGGGCTGGAAACCCTAGTCCCCTTATTTTCCCAGAATAGCTATCCGATTAAAGTTCCTTTCCTGCTTTTCACCATTACTTTTCCAAGTGGTTTTGTGGACAAGTGGTAGGACCTGATTTGCCGGAACACTCCAGAGTCAGACTTTTGGCCTAGGACTCCAATAACAGGAGGAAAGCTTAAGACGTCAGGTAATGTGCCATTGGAAGATAAAATCTGGCATTTCTAAATTTCTTATTGAAGAATGTCCAAAGGTAAAAATAAAATTGGTTTTATGAAAGAAGATCATAGCAGGTTAGGCACTGAAACTACAAAAAGACAAAGCAAAAATTTTGCTGACATTGGGATATCTGATAATGAAGTTGAAGAAGAGTTGGGAGGGGGGACTAGGTCAGGCTGACCGTATACAGTCCACAGATGCATCAGAATCCATGAGAGATCACAACTTTTAATTCACTTAAGTGGAAAAGAAAAACGTGGAGCTTCTGTGGAAAATTGCAAGTACAACAGTGTCCTAAGAGAGTGACCTTTCAATTAGGTCAGAGACATTGGAAAGATTTGTGTTGATATAAAATGAACCAACAGCATCGATATTTCTTTCATGTAAAGGTCCTTGTTCTATATTGTCCCTTTACTCGGAAAAACAATCTTCTGTATCAATCTGCTTCTCTTGTAGAAATGTCAAAATGACAATCAAATGTATAAGGACAAATGTCATTGTTTCTGTTTTTAGTAATTAAATGCTAAGGTCTGGGTTGAGTTTTGTTTAAAAAATCGATAGTCATTAATATTGCCAGCCAAAGACAAGAGAGGAGTAGACAACCCAGGAAATTGTTAATGGGGCATGGGATGATTGCTTTGAATCCAGATAACTACCTTAAAGAAGTAGTATGCGTTTCTCTATTCACCAGGTTGAATTTTAGTATGAATATTCTGTGAATCACGGTTCTCCAGAGAAACAGAACCAACATATATTTGAAAGAAAGACAGAGGGAGGGATGACACATAGTAAGGAATTCGTTTACTGGATTATGGAGACTGAGAAGTACTATTATCTGCCTTGTGGATGATGGAGGCTATAAAAAGCCGGGTGAGGTTCAGTCTAAATTCAAAGGACATGAGATGAGATGAGACGTTTCATCTTAGTATGGATATAGGAAGAAAAAGGGGAAATTCCTCATTCATCCCTTCCTGGCCTTTGGTTCTAGGCAGGCCGGGGGCGGGGGGGTATTCACATTGGAGAGGACAATCTATGGTTTCAAATGCTAATCTTACTCACAAACATCCTTACAGATAGCCTCAGGAATAATGTGTAATCTGGGAACTTTATGGCCCTGTCAAATAAACATAAAATTAACCATCATAAGTACCCTTCCTTGTAATCAACATTAGACTTCAGAAAGTATCATTTTCCACATTTTTATTAGTGCATTGTAGTTGTACATATTGATAGGATTTATTGTTACATATCTATAAATGCACACAATATAACAAAATAAATTGGTCAGTATCGCTCCCTAGAATTTCCCCCATTTTGAGAAGGACAACCTTAGGCAAAATTGTTGTCATTGAAACATGACTACTAGCTAGAATTAGGTCCAGAAAATCATTCTGTTAAGCATGAAGGATGTACAGATTTACTGGTTCATCCTTCTTCACCTTGCTTCTGATGTCACTCCTTACTCTTTCTAAGGCCATAATTTCCAAACAGATCTTAATTTCATACACTGGTCTCGACATGAGATAAAGTGTGTATGCTTGCAGGATTTCTCTGTTTCCCGTTAGCACTGTCTTTTCTATAGCAACAATACTTGTAGAGGAGACACACCTTCACACCCATCTGCCATGGTAGCTGCCAAAACTTCTATTGACCAAAGTTCTCTTGGGAGAAGAAGCCACTGTCAAAGGAATTTGGAGAATTATTATGTCATGGAATAAAGTCTGGGAGAGCCCAAAAGTGAGCAGAGAGATCACACCTTGGAAGGAACACCAATGTGTTCTTGGGTTCTACCTCCATGCCCAGTTCTTTAAATAGGAATATTCCAGTTATCTCTTGTTGCATGCTTAAGAAGTTAGAGAAAAGTACAACGGCAGAAGAGAGCAAAGCCTTCTTTAAGGTAATTCAGTCAGTGTAGTGTTCCAGTTACAAAGTCTACAATCCTGCCACATTATTCTGCTTCTGACTATCCCCAGTGTGTCTGGATAACACCAACATGCCTCTTCCATCAAATTATTATAACTCCTTTATGAGGTTAATATAATGTTCATGGAAGTGACTAGAGGTATAGAATGTATAACACACATTCTCCTCTTTTGTCATTTTAATACATGTCAATACTTATAGGTATAATGACTCTGGCAAGTTTATTGACTTTCTGAGATACAAGGACAATTTAAATAACACTTATTTAAATCATACTATTTGTTGGATGGGATTGGAAATGGCACAAAAATTCGAGGGGACATGATTTTTCAATATATGGTTTAAACACTTGTATTTCCTTCTTGATGTTGGCTTTCTTTGAAAAAATGTTTTCTTTTCAGGAAGACCAGCTGCTTTTAGTCCCACTGTGCAAAATAGAATCTAAGTATCTTGCAAAGGTTACTACATTTCACCATCCTTACTGAACCTTTTATTTCTATGCAAATAAACCCAAGAAGAATCAATGAAGCACCACCAGGCAAAAATCCAGATTCAACACCCATGCTGGCTCACATAGACTTCATTTTTTCTTGACATGAATAGACCAGATCTATAACAAACAAACCTTTATAATCTAAGTTTTCCAGGTGTTCAGGATTTTAATTCAGGGCCATTATACCACATTGCTTTAAAAAAATTTGTCATGGACAGACTGTAGTTAAAAAAAAGTTTGAAATGAAATGGGGGAAAATGTGGGAAACAATTGCTAGTTACAATAAAGGATAATAAAATAAAAATAAAAATAAACAATGACTAAAACTAAAATGAGAAAATTTTTATTGTAAGCATAAACCAAATACTGCATGAGACACAAATATATTAAAGGTATAGTCATTGTTTATCTGAAATTAAAATTTATTTGGGCCTCCTGTATTTTTATTTGGTAGATATAAGTAGAAAGAGATAAACATATTTAATGCCTTTTTCTTTCAGCTGCAACACATTTGAGAACTGGATTAATTTCTGGTTTTAAAGATTTAAAAAAATTCTGAGCTTAATTTCTGGTTTGTAGATAAAACAAAATATTCTGTGCCGAGACTGCTTTCAATGTATCATGATACTTCATACCAACTTTGACCGCGCGGACAGCTTTCCTACAGATTCTGAACTGATACCTACCGATACTATCTGATGGCCTGTATAAAGCCCTTGTTAGTCATCGGGTATGAATGAGTTCCAGCATCTCCCAGCATTGTCTGGAATAAAATCAGCTACTGTCCTCTCAGTTGAAAGGATGCTTTTTTTTTCTTTATTATTACCTAATCTCTTGAAGCATCCAGTCCCTACTTCCTACTCTTTATGACAGTCAGCATACAGTACTTTTTGTTCTAACAGGTGTATAACCATGTATCTGATTACTTATCATAGGCGCGGTAGTTTTCAAGACATTAACAGGATGCCTTTGCAAAAGTCTGTTCCTGCTTCAACATTAACTAGGACTTTTTAAATCCTTAAAATGAGAATGTTTTTGCTGGATATGTTTTGATTTATCAGAGATCCTATACACCAAGCAAATGCTCTCTTCATTGCCTGTGTTAACAGGAAAACTAACAACGTACTGAGGGAGAGTCTTTGTTTAAACCTGAATAAAAACTATCAGCTTTCCTCTACCTATTTGATTAAGTAATAAAGTTGTGGTCACATTCTATTGTATGTAAGTGGAAACCAATTACTTCATGACATCATTCTTGTAGTTAAACACAAACACATGCACACACACATATACACACTGCAACTCTCCATCAAAATATCAGAATAGCTGGAAGAAACATTTCCTTATGACAATGCAGTTTCCACATCTCACATTTCAGTAAGAAAGAATGCCTGTAGAAATAAATCAGCACTTCAAACAACATACGAATGGGACAATCCAGTCAGAGACTCTATATAATGTAATTAATTATGTTTATAATATAATTTATTATATAATATAATCAAACAGTATTCATCATGAGAACGTGGCAGTGACCTCATCCAAATCTCTCCAGTACATACACAATAAAATTCATAGTTTTATTAGATTATTTTAAAAATAGGGAAACATATTGTACACACTAACACTTTTATAAAAACTGATGAGTGCAAATCTTTTAGAATTACACACATGCATAAAATAGGAATGACTTAACTTTACAATGTCAGTATTTACTTATCCATCCTCCACACCCTCCAAAGTTCGTAACAAAAATCACAGCTGCTTTTAAAGAAAAAATATTGTTTCTGTGTGAATTGCAACACATATTTAGAAACTATTTTTTAAAATATATTAATCAAAAATATTTATATAGAAAAATTATATATGGAACATATATATGTGCCTGCAAGATCTTCCATTTTCTTGTAACAGAATTTTGCCAATACTTTGAAGTTCCATGCACACCCCTGAAAGAGTTCTTTGTTCCTCTGCATTTAAAAATTCTCCTCCTTCTCTTGTGTTTCTTTGTAGTTTTACCAGAGAAGTATACATCCTCTCAAAAAATACTGTTTTGTTTTATATATCTATCTATCCAATTTTTCTTTTGCTAGAATGCTAGTGGTTTTCAGATTTTTATAATGATAACCAATGCTAATCACAAGGTTGTGACCACAAATTCTGTGTGTATGTCAAAACTTTTATCTAGCCATGGAAATACTCCCAGAGTACATGTATCATTTTGGAAAATGCTAAATTGTTTTCCCCCAAGGGTTTTCCATTTATACTCCCACTGGTAGTTTATAAGAGTTAGCATTGCTTCGCATTTCTCACCAGCCCTGATATTGTCAGACATTTCAAATTATCATTCTGGCGAGTGTAAAATAATTATCTCAAATGGTTTTCCTGTTTGCTAATGAGATGAGCAACTATTTCTATGTTTATTGATCTGCTAAGTTTCTTCTCCTGTGAAGCATCTCTTTAAGTCTTTCCGTTTTCTCTACTTGGTTATTTCACACTTACAAGCTAATTTGTGGGGATTCTTTATGTATTTGGGGTACTAATCCTTTGGCGTATTATAAATACTGTCTATGAGTTTGGGGATGTCTTTTCATTTTTTTAAAACATGGTTTCATTTGATAATATAATTCTTAGATTTACAATTGTTGAATTTGCATATATTTTCCTTTCATGCTTTGTGTGACTTATGTAAGAAATTCTTCTCTGTGCCACAGTTGCTTGACTAATTCACTCATAATCACTAATACTGTCCTCTTAATGTCTTAATGATTTGTCTTCCACATATGCTCATAATCCATCTGGGATTTGTTTTGTTTATGGCACAAGTTAGAGAAAGCAAGTTTTTGTTAACATGCAGATAACCAACTGGATTAGTTTCACTTTCTAAACACTTTGCCTTCAAATCTGTCATTTAATTTTGGTCATATATGAAGTTCCCATTTAGGATGAGTCTATGGAAATCTCTCATCTGTGCCATTTGTCAGTTTGTTATCCTTATACTATAACCCCTCTTTTAAATTACTATTATTTCTTACAGGGTATGATATCTACTATTTCTCTTAAGGACTATCTTGGCTGTATTTGGCTTTTTGCTCTTTCAATATATAAGTTTCAATTACGACTTGGGATTTTAATTGGAATTAAATAAAATCTTTAGAGAGAATTGATACATTCCCAATATTAAACTTTCCTACCCATAAATATTGCTTGTCTACTAGTCTTTAATGTCTTATATTAAAGCTTATAACTTCCTTTGTAATGATCTTTTATATCTTTTGTTAGATTTATTCCTAGGTACCATCTAGTATTGAAATAACTTCCTTAAAATTTTATTTTGTTTTATTTTTTTTAAAGAAATGAAATGGATGTTTTTTTTTTAA
>PVKS010007551.1:0-72377 GCA_004027875.1 Aplodontia rufa | reverse complement strand
TTTCAGCCTGTGTCTATCTTTGAGTGTCAAATGTGTCTCTTGCAGGCAACATATTGTTGGATTTTGTTTTTTGATTCACTGGGTCAGTCTGTGCCTTTTAATTGGGGCATTGAGACTGTTCACATTCAAGGAAAGAATAGATACGGGAGGCTGATTCACAGACATTGTATCTATTACAGGATTTTGAGTCATCTTGAAAGTTAGTGTTTGTATTGTATAATTGTTAACTTGCTCTTGATTAAGGGTTTATCATATCGTTGGCATTGTCTTCTGAATGGAGAACATCTTTGAGAATGTTCTGTAGAGCAGGATTAGTGTTCACGTATCTTGCAAGCATGAGTTTATCGTTAAAATATTTAATTTCCCCTTCGCATTTGAAGCTGAGTTTTGCCGGATATATTATCTTTGGTTGAAAGTTGTTATTATTTAACACTTGAAAGATATTGTTCCAAGCTCTTCTAGTCTTCATTGTTTGTTCTGAAAAATCCGTAGTGATTCGAATAGGTTTGCCTCTGAATGTGATTTGGGGCTTTACTCTAGCAGCTTTTAGAATTCTCTTTTTAATTTCTCTGTTATTCAATTTGTAAATGATATGTCTTGTTGAGTTTCTCCTCTGATTGGGTCTATTTGGTGTTCTATATGCATCTTGGGTCAATCGCCACATGAGGGAAGTTCTCGCTTATGATTTTGCTTAAAAGATTCTTGAATCCCCTTGTTTGCTGTTCAGAATTTTCCTCCAGGCCAATGATTCTGAGATTATTACACCTCATCTCATCGAATACTACTTGGAAGTTTAGATTATGTAAAATAAGCTGTTTATCTCGCTTTTCTTCTTTGATTTCTACATCGTTTAGGTGATCCTCATTATCCGATACTCATTCTTCAAGCGCTGAAGATCTGTTTTCATTAGAGTTTACTCTGGTGTTGGTGTCTTCCAATGAAGCTTTGAATTGGTTAACCGTGTTTTTCAATCCTGATAGCTCTGCTACATCTCTTTTCAGAATGTCAATATCCTTGTACAGCTGATCTTTCATCTCCCGGAATTGATCCTTAATATCTCTGTAGATTTTGTCTGTCATCTCTTGAAATTGCTCTTTGATCTCTTTCCTTATTTCCTCTCTCAACTCTTTGATTGCATTACTAATCATAGTGTTGACACAATGCCTTTGGTTTTCATCTAGGGCCCCAGCAGTGATGGGGGCCTTCCTGTGGCCACAACTGAATCCAGCTGGGCATCTCTGTCAATGTGCAGCTTCATGGCACCCAGCCTTAGTGGTGCCAGCCCTGCCTAGTTACATTCTATTCTTGGGGGTCCAAACTAAGTTCATAGGTCCCTAAGTTCATAAATTTTAATAATTCTGACTTTTTTTTTTTGTTTGTTTGTTTCCTCTCCACTAGAGGTGAAAACTGCTTCCTACAGTTGCTACCTCTGTGATATCCCGGAGTTCTTTCATCTTTTCAGTTCCCCTGTTAACAGTATCATGTATTAGATTTTCTCTCTTCAAATAGCTGGTGTGTTAACTAACTGCCTTCTGGTTGGGCCCTGACTGATAGTCACACAGCAAGTGAGCCAGGACACAAACCTGGTTCTACCTAACTTCCGTATCAGGACTCCTTCTAGACAGAGAATCTGATGATGTGGGGGTGGGTGGCATCTACAGAGTTGCACATGCAGATATGATTTTGCTATCCCACTGCTCAGAATTGTTTGAGGGGTCCCCATTGCCTCAAGATAGTGCATAAACTATAGCATGCTGTCTATAGAAATCGCTCTGCCTTTGAGCCTCTTGCTTCAGCCATCTACTCTACTCCCCTTGCTGTATCCTCTACTCCCCATTCCCCAGCATGGGCTTTTGCATGTCCGGGTCTCTGTTGGCTTTGCCTTAAATGCTTCCATTTGCTTGACCCTCCAGCTCCACTCTGCACCGTTTTTTTACCACCATATGTACGGGCTGCCTTGGCCTATCAGTTGGGTTAAGGTCTTGCTTGCTTGGTTGATGCAGTTGCTTGCCTTCCTCTACCCTTCCCTTGTGGGTTTTCATTAACACCTTGGATTTCCCCCAGTTTCCACTCTTGTAAAATGTGTCTTCATTAAGAGCTCTTTGTTTTCACTGTTTGAGAGTGCTCTTTCGTGCCACAACCTTGACTCATAAAACCACTCGTTTTCCACACACAGTCCCTGGCACTTGCATGCACAAACACAAATGCACATCTTTGTTTCCTTTCAAAATCCATCTTATATTTCATGACCTGATACAGTTGTCACTTTATCTGTGGAGCTGTAATTCCCTTCTTCCCTGCTTTTCACCCACTTCTTAGTGGGCTTAATTGATTGCTCTGACTCTCAAGGACCCACAGCTCATTTCTTGACACTGTCTTAGCACTTGCTACAGTGTGATACAGTTAAATTTGTGTCAGTCCAAAACCTTACAAGGCAGTAACCATGTCATGTTCTTCATTGGTAATTTGGAGAACTTGGGACATAGTAGGTGGCTTAATACTTATTGGTTCAGTGAAAGGATTGACAAGTGTGGGTGGGGAATAAAGAAACAATGAGTACTTCTATTTTAAGTTATATGCCTTATTATTTATAAGTTTTCTTTCTGATATTTCTTGTTCTCTTTACATCTTTTTTCTTGAGGTCTTTTCCTCTCATTCTCATCTCACTCTGCTCTTCTGATGACTTTCTCTTCCTAGTTGTTTCACGTCTTCTCTTCCTTAGTTGTAGTTGGCCAGAAGACTGTTGGATATCTTTGTATCTTTGGACTTGTTTTGCAAATAGATGCTCAGTTAAGGACTACTATTAATCTTTAATCCTTACCTTACTTCCACTGCCCCTCCAAAACAAGAATACTCATTTCCTATAGCTCAGTTTCTTGGCTTTTACAATTCTTCCTCAACATTTCCTCCTTTACATCTCCCATCCATTACCATCCTTTCTAGTAGATGATATCTTATACTCCTGTCAGTACTGTTTTTCTTTGTACTGCTATTATAGCAGTTACCACCAGGAGTAGTTGGGTCTTGGAACTCTTACCTGTGTTTCTGTTTTCTTTGTACTTAACACAGGACCTTGAACTTGCTATATGCCCTGCAAATGTTTAGGAAATGAATAAATAAATTCTTGATGAACAGTGCCAATATTTGTTATCTATTTATTTCATGAATTGCCTTTTCTATGATTCTCCTGTGGAAACCAACTGCAGCATTGATTTAGAAGATATGTTCTCAAGCTATTTGACCTCCAAATCTCTTTATAAATTTTTAAAATTATTGAAGATGCTGATGGACTTTGTTTATGTAAATTATATCTATTGATGTGTGTATAGGTAAATGAATGGATGGATAAGCAGAAAATACCACATTAGAACTTAAAGCAAGGAATATTTCATAAATATTTATTAACTTATATAAGGATAACACAACTATTACATGTTAGCATGTTTTTATTAAAAAAAAAAAACTCATATGGGGTTGGGGATTTAGCTCAGTGGCAGAGCGCTTGCCTAGCATGCACAAGGCCCCAAGTTTGGTCCTTAGCCCTGAAAAAAAAATGAAAAAAAAAAACTCATGTTTTTTAAAGTACTGAGAAGAGTGGCAAAATTTTGTATATCTCTAATATTTGGCTTAATGGAAGACAACTGTATCTCCTCATCTGTTTCTTCAGGCAACCTACTGTTACATGTAATTTTGGATAAACTATATGAAGAAAAGCTGACTTAGAAAGATAAATAGTTTGGAAAGGTAGAGAATTTTAATAACCTTTTCAGAAAATCACAGATGTTCTTTCTCTGATACTACCCTAACTTTACAAGAGGTAGTTTCTTACACAGTAGTTGCAGTGTGGAATATAAAAACATCTTTGAATTTTTTTATACTGGTTTATAAAAATCAATGAATCTCTCTTGCACTTTGAATCTTTTTTTTAACTTTATTGAAAGGCATTTTATTAATTACAGGCCTTTTTTAAGGAACTTCTATGGAAAAAAATATCAAACCAACCTTACAATGATAACTTGGAATGATATGGTCAAAAGACATGTTGTATGGCATTCTTGAATTTTAATATTTTTATTTTATGAACTTGTTTTGGATTAAGGAGTTGTTTTGTTGTGCAACCATAAATGCATATAAAGTAACAATATGATATGCATTTGATCCTAATCCATGGTCACCCCCATATCTCCTACACCCCAGGCTCTTGATTCTTCTGTATTTTCCCCTATAACACTTATGTCACTATATATATGTATATTACATATATATATATACACACACACATATACACACAAATACATAATTGTGAATTTTCCAAATTAAATAAATGATTATATAAGTATTATTTGACTTCTAGGGGTATGTGGGGGGAATAGTATGTTACATTGTTGATTGTCTCCCTAGATCCCTCCCTGTCTTCCCTCCCTCTCCTTGCCCCTGCCTCCCCACCACCACACTTCCCTACATATCTATAGTGCCCCTAGATTATCTGTTGGTACTCCTTTGGTGGGTCTGTTACAAGAACTTGACTACCTTTCACCCAAGCCTGGGTTTTGTTATAGCCTCCACAAATGAGTGAAAACGTTTGACCCTTGAGTCTCTAGGTTTGGCTAATTTCTTTAAGTATGATGTCTTCCATTGGCATCCATTTACCTTCAAAGGCTATAATATTGTTGTTTCTAATAGCTGAGTAGAACTCCATTGTATGTATGTATGTACGTGTGTGTGTGTGTGTATACACATACATCAGAGCTTTTGGATCCACATCTAGTGAAGGGCATCTGGGTTGATTCCATAACTTAGTTATTGTAAATTGAGTTGCTGTAAACATTGATTTTGTGTGTCACTGTAATGTGCTGATTATGATTCTAATTCCTCTGGGAAAATACCCAGAGGAGGGATAGCTGGATTGAATGGTGGATCCATCCCTAGTTTTTTGAGGAGTCTTTATACTGCTTTCTATAGTAACTGTACCAGTCTACAGTCCAGCAACATTGTGCTAGTGTTCCCATCTCCCCATAAACCCTGCAGCATGTGTTACTGTTTGTATTCTTCATCTTTGCCAGTCGGACTGGAATGAGGTGAAATCTTAATATAGTTTTGATTTACATTTCCCTGATTAACTAGCGATTCAGAGCACTTTCTCATGTATTCATTGGCTTGCTCAGTTTCCTCAGTTGAGAAGCTTCTGTTTACCTCTCTGACCCATTTATTGATTGAATTGCTTGTGTTTTTGGCATTAAAATTTTTGAGTAGTTTGTAAATTTTGGGTATGAGTCCCCTGTCAGAGGATCACAGTCCATGATTATCTCCCATTATGTGGGTTCTGTCTTGACATTTTTGACCAATTCCTTGACTGAGCAAAAGCTTTTTTAATTTAATGGCATCACATTCATTAATTCTTGGTATTAATTCTTTCACTTTGGGAGTCTTGTTGAGAAAATCATTGCCTACTCCCAAATGCTGGAGTGTTGGTCCTAACTTTTCTTCTAGCAGTTGTATGATAACTGGTTAATTCCTAGTTCCTGGATCCATTTTGATTTGATTTTTGTGCAAGGTGAGAGATAAGGATCTAATTTCAACTTTCTGAAAGTGGCTGTCCAGTTTGTCTAGTACCATTTGTTGAATAGGCTGTCATTCCTCTATGCTATATTTTGACCCACTTTGTCAAAGATCAGATATTTAAAGATTTGTGGGTTTGTCTGAGAGTCTTCTATTCCATTGGCCTTTATGCATATTTTGATACCAATACCATAGTTTTTGTTACTATAGCTCAATAATATAATTTTAAGTCTGGTATTATGAATTCACCTGTTTTGTCTTTCTTACTTAGCAATGTTTTGGCTATTCTGGGGTTTTTTTTTGTTGTTGTTCAAAATGAATGTGAGAATTGCTTTTTCCATATCTATAAAGGATGACATTGGTATCTTGATGGGAATTGCATTGAATCTATGTAGTGATTTTGATAGAATGGCCATTTTAGTTACATAGTTCTGCCTAATCAACAACATGGAACATCTTTCCATCTTCTCAGGTCTTCTTTGATTTCTTTCTTCAATGTTTGATAATTTTTGTTGTAGAGATCTTTTACTTCCCTTTTTAGATTAAATGACAAGTATTTTATTCTTTTTGAGGATATTGTGAATGGGACTGATTTCCTGATTTCTTCTTCTGCCCTATTACTTTTTAGAGTATAGGAAAGCTGTTGATTTATGGGTGTTGATCTTGTACCTGCCTCTTCGCTAAATCTGTTTATAAGCTCAATCAGTTTTCTTGTGGCGTTTTCTGGGTCTTCCAGATATAGGATCATGTTGTCAGCAAAAAGGGATAGTTTGACTGTTTCTCTTTCTATTCTTATACCTTTGATTTCCTTTTCTTGCCTTGTTGCTCCAGCTAAGATCTTGGGGATTATATTTAAATAACAGTAGTGACAGCAGACAGTCTTGTCTTTTTCCTGAGTTTAGTGGAAATGCTTTCAGTTTTTTTTCTGTTTAGTATTATACTAGCTGAGGGTTTTTCATATATGGCCTTTACATAGTTAAGTTCCTTTGATCCCTATCTTCTCTAGAGTTTTGAGCTTAAATGGGTGCTTAATTTTGTCAAAGACCTTTTCTGCATCACTTGAGATGATCATGGTTTTTGTCCTTAATTACGTTTAAGTGATGAATCACATTTACTGATTTTTGTATATTGAACCAGCCTTGCATCCCTGGAAATAAGCCCACTTGACCGTGATGAGTTATCTTCTTGATACATTTTTGGGTACGATTTGCTAGAACCTTATTAAGGATTTTTGTGTTGATGTTCATCAGGGATATTGGTCTATGGTTTTCTTTTTTTGATGTGTCTTCATTGGGTTTTGGTATCAGGATTATGGTTGCCTCATAAAATGTGTTTGGAAAAGTTCCTCTTTTTCAATTTCTTGGAATAGGTTAAAAATAAGGAGATGTGGTAGCTCTTCTTCAAAAGTGTGGTAAAACTCAGCAGGAAATCCATCAGGTCCTGGGCTTTTCTTCTTTGGAAGACTTTTAATTGCTATATGAATTTCATTGCCTATTATTGGGCTGTTTAGGCTTTCAATATAATCCTATGTTAATTTGGGGATGTTGAATGGGTCTAGAAATTTGTCTGGTTTTATAAATTATCTAATTTAGATGAGTATAGTTTTTCAAATAGGTTTTGATTATCCATTAAATTTCTGTGGGGTCAGTGGTGATAGCTCCCTTCTCATTGGTGATTTTGTTGATTTACTTCATTTCCTTCCTTTTAGTGAGATTGGGTAGGGGGTCTGTAAATTTTATATAATTTTTCAATGAACCATCTCTTTGTTTTGTTGATTCTTTTTAGTGTTTTTTGTTGTTGTTGTTGTTGTTTGGTTTTTTTTTTTTTTGGTTCTTGATTTTATCTCTGATTCTTATTATTTCGTGCCTTCTGCTGAGATTAGGATTAATTTGTTCTTCTTTTTCTGGGGACTTGAGGTGGAGCATAAGCTTATTTATTTGAGAACTCTTCTTTTTTTTTCAATGTGAGCACTCAGTGCTATGAATTTTCCTCTTAAGAATGCTTTCATGCTGTCTCAGAGGACTCTATATATTGTATATTCATTTTCATTTCCTTCCAGGAGTTTCTTGATTTCTGCTCTCATGTCTTCTTGGTCAATTCTTCATTGTATAGGATATTTTTCAATGTCCATGTATACATGTATTTTTCTGTTATAACTTTTGCTGTTGATTGCTAGAGTCATGGTGTCATTGTCTGATAGGATGCTTGGAATAATTTCTGCTTTTTTATGTTTGCTGAGATTTCCTTTGTGAACTACATACAATATGTTCTATTTTGAAGAGAATCCATGTGCTGCTGAGAAGAAGGTAAACTTGGACAATTTGGGGTTGACAACTGTATAAATGTTTGTTAAGTCCGTTTGATTTATGGATTTGTTTAGGCTGGAGATCTCTTTATTTTTGTTTGTTTTTGTTTTGATGATCGGTCTATTGGTGATAGAGGAGTATTAAATTCTCCCAGTATTATTGTTTCTGAGCACATAAGTGGTTTTATGTCCTGGAGTATTTTTTCCACATGCATGGAAGCACTGGTGTTTGGAGTTTAGAGATTTACTAAGGTTATATCTTCCAGATGTATTGTCCCCTTTAATATGATGTAGTGGCCTTCTTTATCTCTTCTGATTAGTTTATGGTTGAAATCTACTTAGGTGGATGTAAGTATTGTGACACTGCCTTGCTTTCTTGAGTTTTAAGGGTGGTACATTTTTTTCTTTCTTTCTTTCTTTTTTTATATCTTTCACCCTCAATCTGTGAATATTTTTGGCTGTAAGATGGGTCTCTTGTAAATAACATATTATTGGATTTTGGATTTTGATCCAATATGCTAGTCTATGTCTTTTGAATTTTAATACCATTCACTTTCAATGTTAAGATAGTTATTTGGTTGTGCTTCATAGTCATTGTCTTTTATTACTGAGTTCTGTGCTATTTTGTTTGTCCTTTGATATCTTGTAGTTTTATTGAATTTCCTGTATTTGGTTTGCCACTGAATGTGATTTGGCGTTTCTCTCTTGCAGCTTTTATATTCTTTCCTTGATTTCCCTATTGTGCATTTTGAATAAGATGTGTCTTGGTGTGCTTCTCATTTGATTAGTCCGATTAGGTGTCCTATATGCTTTCTGGATAAGCATATCTGACTTTATTTTAATATGGGAATATTTTTCTTTAACTATTTCTTTGAGAATGTTTTTTATGCCATTCATCTGCATTTCAAGTTTTTCTTGTATCCCAATTTCTCTTAGATTATTTCCTCTGATTTCATCCCATACATTTTGAACATTTTGCTCATGCTCTGAGTTTTTTTTCTTTTCTGTCATCTGTGTGCTCAAATTTACTCAGCCTATTCTCATTGTTCACAGTTCTTTCTTCAAGAGCTGAAGTTCTGTTTTCTATAGAAGTTAGTCTATTATTAAATTCTTCCATTGTTGTTCTGATATGATTGACTGAAGATTTTTAGCTCCGTTACATCCTTTTTTAGCATATCCATTACTTTGATAATAATTTTTTTCATCTTTTGAGTTTTCTCACTTAGTCCCTTCATTAAATCTTCTTTCAGTTCATTATTCCTTTTAGTAATCAGATCATTGATGATTTTTTCTAGGTTTTCATCACACTACCTTTCCATGTGTTCCTTGATAGGATAGTTGTGTGTTGAGGTGAATCTTTTCTAGTTTGATTCCTCATTTTTAAGGAGTTTCTTTTTGATCTTAGAATAGAGGTTCCCTGTGGGAAAAGAAGGAAGGTCTCCAAGTGTTTCTTCCTTACAGGTCAAAGATCAGACACCACCCCTCTGATGATCACCTTTTTCCAGAAAGCTGCTTCTTCCTGGAGACTGGTTTTGGTGCTCCTTTTGGATCTAGGCTCCTGGGCGTTGGGGAATGTGCTGTGTGGCTTGGCTGGGCAGGTCAGCACCTCTGGGTGGAATTCTCAGGGGTGGGTATCCTGGGTTAACTTGCTGGGACCAGAGACCTGGGGGCCCATCCAGCCAGGGGACCTGCTCTCACACTTTGAATCATTTACACATATTATTTTATGTCATCATATATTACCTTAGAAAATTCTGGTTATATAAATTATTTCAATCTTCTAAATGCTGACACATATTATGGAATATAATAAAATAACATTTATTGATATTAACACTGATATCATTAGAAAGTCTTTGAGTATTGGGAATATATAGATTCAGCAACAAATACAAATTTTCCAAAATTCTAATTTTTCTCATTCAAACTTGCCTTTTGTCATTGATAGTATAAACTGTCAGTGGTTTTCCTCCAAGTTACAGGCATACTTCATTCATGTTTTAGAAAATGTCTAAAGAACCATTTTCAGGTGTCTCTTGTTTAAAGAGGGTTTGGCATGAAAAAGCAACTACTGAAATGTCAATATCAGAACTTTCTCTCAAGATAGCCATTTTAGTGTGCACCATAATTCCATTTTGTATATTATCTATATATATATAGAATATTAATGTTTTCTTAAGGGTTAAGATTTGATAAAATTAATAATATTTACAGTTTCTTGATGGTCATTTACAAGTGTTGTTGACTACTTGTGTAATTTGTTACCATTGCCTTGATTGGTGCTAAGCATCAGCACTTTTACCCACCATATAACACATTAATAAAATCAAGTAACACTTTAGTATTATTATGAAAGTTGTTTTTTTCTTTGCCAAAAAGTGTCTCAGGGACCCAGGGTTTTATAGAATATCTTTGAGAACCATTGTTTAAAAGAATGTCATATTCCCTGGGTTTTATATTGGCACATTTTCCTAGAGATCAGTAGAATCAATTGGATATCAAAAAGGAAGGGAAAGCTCATTGAACTTTTCTCTAGATGCTATTCAAAGCTTGAGGTAATAGACTATTTTCCTTCATTTAAAAAGTATTATGTGTACTTACTAGATTAGGTCCTTGTAGTAGATAGAAAACATGTAAAATAATTTATTTTCAGAGCAACAAACTATTTAGCTTTGCTGAATTTGTCTCTATTTGTAAAGGAATGATTCTACTACTTGCTAATCTGTTTATTACATGAAATGCCTTATGTGAATCAACATTTGTGAGGAATTCAAGATATTGAGTAAAAGGAGGATATAGCATGATGAAAGTATTTATTATCTTCTGTGTGGATAAGGCACTTTATAAAAATAACGGCCAAGAGTCATGTAGCTACATATGAAGAACGTTCTTCCAGATCAGATCTAGGGGAGGAGCTTTCCAACATTGTTCCCTAGACATTTTAGCTGCGAAATGAGTGACTGGAATAAGTTTCCAGAAGTGAAAGTGGAGATTTGGTTTAGTTGCATAGTGGTCATTTTGAAACTTAAGTTGTGAATTTCTAAGGGAAATACCTGTCATATAAGGTTGATCCAAGAGAGATGGTACACTAAGAGGGTTGAATGAAGAGCCCTAAAGAATATATCCATTTAGGAGGTATAAAGAAGAAGAGAATCAAGAGAAAGATAGGGAAAGAATCTTCACATCATTAGATAAATGTTTCATCTTATACTGCATCACCTATAACAGAACTTATATTGCCTCTGTTTCTTTATTTCTTCATCTGTAAAATGGGAATCTGAATTTCTAATGTCCCTTAAGGATCAACCCACGAATTTTGTACCTTTAATTTAAATTGATGTTTCTTTTTTCTACCCGCTTTTCTCCTCATCCCTCCTCCACCTTCTTCTTCTTCTTTTTTTTAAGAAAGAAGACAGTGAGAGAGAGAGAGAGAGAGAGACAGAAAGATTATTGATTTTTTCGCATGGCTTTCATTGCTCCAACACTTAGTTGTGTACATGGGTGCTGGGGTTTGAACCAGTGTACTTGTGCATACCGGGCAAGTACCGTAACCACTGAGCCACCACTCCAGCCCCCCTTTTCTTCTTTTTTTAAAAATAATAAATTTTTATCTATGTTTAAGATTTGCAACATGATGTTGTAGGAATATGTAGATAGTAAAGTTGTTAATATAATTAATCAAATTAATATATCTTTTCACACAGTTACTTTTTTGTGATAAAAGCTGCCAAAATCTTATTTAACAAGAATCCCTAATATAATATAGTTTTATTAACTATAGCCTTTGTATTCTATATTATATCTCTTGACTTGTTTATCATAAATATTTATTATTTTATATTCTTTGATCTGCATCCTCCTATTTCCTCTCCCTACATCTGCTCCTGGTAACCACTGTTTTAAGTTTCCATCTCTGTATATATGACCTGTAAAAAGAGATTCTATATATCATTTATATCATGCAATATTTTTTCTGTATCTGGCTTATTTCACTCAGTATAGTGTACTTCAGTTCTATCCATGTTGTAGCAAATGGCAGGATCTCCTATATCAAAATTGAATAATATTCCTGTGTGTGTGTGTGTGTGTGTGTGTGTGTGTGTGTGTGTACACATTTTCTTTATCCGTTTATCCATCACAAAGACTTTTAAATTGTTTCTGTATGATTGGTATTGTGAATAATGTACAATGAACATGGGAATGAAGATATCTTTATAAAGTGGTGATTTCATTTCCTTTGGGTCTGTACCCAGAAAAGGGATTGCTGGACCAGACATTATTTCTCTTTTTAGTTCCATTTGGAATGCCTGTACCGTTTTACTTACGGGTTCTACCAGTCTACATTCCCACCAGTTTTGTACCAGGGTTCTTTTTACTCTGTGCACTCACCAGCATTTGTTATGTTTTTTCTTTTTGATAATAGTCATCCTTATAAGTGTAATGTGATATCACATAATGGTTTTGCTTTGCATTTCTTGAATAATGAGTGATGTTGAGCATCTTTTCATATATCTGTTGCACATTTTTATGCCTTCTTTGGAGAAGTGTCAACTCATATCCACTTTTTATGTGGGTTATGTTTTTCTACAGTTTTGTTGTGAGAATTATTTATAAATTTTAACTATAAACCTACCATCACATATGTTGCTTCAAGATGTTTTTTCCTAGTGTACCAGTTGCTTTTTCATATTATTGATTGTTTCCTTTGTTGTGAAGAAGCACTTTAGTTTATTTAGTCTCTGTTATTTATTTTTGCTGTTATAACCTGAGGTAGAGCTAGTGTCAAGAAGTGTTTCCCCTCTTTTCTTCTAGGAATGTTATGGTTTCCAGTCTTACGTTCAGGTCTTCATTTTTTTTTTTTTTTATGTAAGAAATTCATTCCCTTGCATGTGGAGATCTAATTTCCCAGCACTATTGATTGAAGAGAGTGTACTTTTCTCATTCTGTTCTCTTGGTGTTTTTGCTGAAAAATGAGTTGATTATGTGTGTATAGCTCTTATTTCTGGGCTTTCTAATCTGTTCCATTGGTCCTACTGCTGTTGTGCCAGTAGCATACTGTTTTGATTGGTATGCTTTGTAATCTAATTTAAAATGAGGAAGTGTGAGAGCCCCAACTTTTTCTTTCTTAGTATTGTTTTGTATATTCAGGTTCTTTGTTTTTGTCTGTTTGTTTAACTTGCTTGTTGTAGTTCTATGTGAATTTTAGGATTGTGCTTTCAATTTCTATGAAGAATGCTATTGGAATTTTGATAAGGATTGCATTGATCACCACGTTGCATTGGGTAGTATGGACATTTCAACATTATTAATTCTTCCAACCCATAAGCATAGGGTATCTTTCCATTTATTCATGTTTTTTAGAATGTTTTTCATTGATATTTTCTAGTTTTCAGCTTAGAAGTCTTTCACATCCTTTGTTAAATGTATTCCTTAGTACTTTTTAATGTAATCATAAATGAGATTGTTTTCTAAATACATTGTTGTTTGTATATAGAAAAGTGTCCAATTCATATATTGATTTTTGTATCCTGTAACTTTACTAAATTCATTTACTAATTTTGACTGTTTTCTTTTTGGTGCAGTTATTTGGATATTTAACATATGAAATCATATTTTCTGTAAACAGATAAATTTGTTTGTTTTTATTTCTGATTTAGATACCTTTTATTCATTTTTCTCATCTGATTGCTCATGCTACTACTTTCAGTACTCTGTTGACTATAAATGGCAACAGTGGGTATTCCTGCCTCATACCTGATCTTATTGGAAAAACTTTGTTTTGTCTCCATTGATTAAAAAATATTAGCTATTGCTGTTTCACTAATGGCCTTTATTATGTTGTGGAATTTTAAAATTTTTATTATTTATTAGTTCAGGATGTTCCTGCCTATTACATACATAAATGTCCATATGCGTTTACATTAATTTTTGAGTTTTTCAAGATCTAAATGCCTGTATGAGTTTTATTTAGCTTCCAAGTGGAGTCAAGTGTACCATACAGAATTAATAACCTCTCTTTACCCTCCCTCTTCACCACCCCCTACCCCTCTCTTAGCTATAGCTCCCCCATATTATGTCATACTTCGAATTTGGTGTGTCTAGCAAATAAACTTGGCTAAATTTCACCCTATCCTTGGTTTTACTGTGGCTTATGCAAATGAGATAAAATATTTGACCTTTAAGTTTGACTTATTTCACTCAGCATGGCTTTTTCCATTTCCAGAATCCCCCCCCCACATCACCTACACCCCAGTCTCTTGACTCTTCTATATTTCTCCCCGTAATAGATAGATATAAATGTCTGCATATAAATTATTGTGCATTTTCCAGAACTGCACAAGTATCATTTGTCTTCTCAGGGGAGTAAAGAGTAAGATACATTGTTATTTCCTCCTCCTTAGATCCCTCCCTATGAATCCTCCCTGTTCCCTCCCTCTTTCTTCTTCCCTCCCCATCCTACTTATCTATGGTTCCCCTAGATTATGTATTGCTTAAACTTTGGTGAGTCTAGTACATGAGCTTGACCTCTCACCCAAGCCTGGGTTTTGTTCTAGCCTTCACAAATGTGGGAAAACATCATTTGACCCATGAGTCTCTGGGTTTTGCTCATTTCGTTCAGTATAATTTCTTCCTTTGCCATTCATTTACTTTCAAAGGCCATAATATCATTGTTTCTAATAGCTGGGGTAGAACCACAGGTTTTGGATCCATTTATCCAGTGATGGGCATCAATGTTCATAGCAGTTAAATTTATAACAGCTAAATTATGAAATCAGCCATCCCTAATTTTTTCAGAAGTCTCTGCTCAGAATGGCTGTACCAGTTTGCAGTCCCACCAGCAGTGTATTAGTGTTCTTTTCTCCCCACTACCTCTCCCGCATCTGTTATTGTTTGTATTCTTCATCTCTGCTATTCTGACTGGAGTGAGGTAAAATCTTAATGTTGTTTTGATTTGCATTTCTCTGATTCGTAGTGATATGGAACACCTTCTCATATATTTATTGGCTTTTTGAACTTCCTCTGTTGAGAAGTTTCTGTTTAGTTCTGTAACCTATTTATTGATTAGTTTGTTGGTGGTTTCGATATTAAGTTTTTTGAGTTCTTTGTGTATTCTGGATTTTAACCCCTATTGGAGGAGTAGCAGGTCATGTTTTTCTCCTATTTGTAGGTTCTCATAACACTCTTGACTAATTCCTTAGGTGTGCAGAGCTTCTTAGTTTAATGGCATCCCACTCATTGATTCTTGGATTTAATTTTTTTTTGCTATGGGGTTCTTGTTAAGGATGTTGGTGCCTACACCAATATGGTGGAGTGTTGCTTCTACTTTTCTTTTAACAATTATAATTTTGCTGGCTTAATTCCTAAATCTTTGATCCATTTCAATTTGATTTTTGTGCAAGATGAGGTATAAAGATCTACTTTGAATTTTCTGCTTATGGATGTCCAGTTTGTCCAACACCATGTGTTGAACAAACTATCTTTCCTCCAAGCTATATTTTTGCCCCCTTTGTCAAATATCAAATGTTTAAAGATTTGTGGGTTTGTCTCAGTGTCTTCTCTTCTATTCCTTTGGTCTTCATGCCTATTTTGATACCAATACCATGCTGTTTTTTTTTTTTTTTTTTACTACACCTCTATAGTATAACTGCAATACCTCTTGCTTGATTTTATTTTTTTATCTTTTTTTCTTTTTACTAAGTAATGCTTTGGGTATTCTGGCTTTCTTTTTGTTCTGAATGAATTTTTGAATTGATTTTTCTATATTTGTGAAGAATGACATTGGTATCTTAATGGGAATTTGTACAGTGCTTTTGGCCATTTTAATTATAATGATTCTGCTTAATCAGAAACATAGAATGTCTTTCCATCTTCTCAAGTCTTCTTCAATTTCTTTCTTCAATGTTCTATAGTTTTCATTGTAGAGCTCTTTTACTTTCTTTGTTAGATTAATTCCCAAGTATTTTATTCTTTTTGAGGTTATTGTATATGGGATGGATTTCCTGATTTCTTCTTAGCCAAATCACTGTAGGATTATAGGAAAGCTATTGATTTTGGGTTGTTCATCTTGAATCCTGCCAAATTGCTAAGTGCATTTACGAGCTCTAGAAGTCTTCTAATGGAGCTTTCTGGGTCTTCTAGATATAGTATCATATTGTCACCAAATAAAGGCAGTTTAACCTCCTCTTTTCCTAATCATATCCCTTTAGTTTCCTTCTCTTGTCTGATTCCTCTGACTGGGGTTTTGAGGACTTTATTGAATAAAAGTGGTGAGAGTGGACAATCTTGTCTTATTCCGTAATTTAATGGCAATGCTTTAAGTTTTCCTTCATTTCATATGTTGGCTGAGAGCTTGTCATAAACGGCCCTTTACAAAGTTGAGGTAAGTTCCTTTGATCCTTATCTTCTCCAGAGTTTTGAGCATACATGAATGTTGGATTTTATCAAAGGCCTTTCCTGCATCAATTGAGATGACTATGTGGTTTTTGTCTTTAATTCAGTTTAACTGATGATCACATTTATTGATTTGCATATATTGAACCAGCCCTGCAATCCTGGAATGCCACCCACTTGAACATGATGTATTATCTTTTTGATTTGTTATTGAATATAGTTTGCTAAAATTCTACCTAGGATTTTTGTTTGTAGGTTCATCAGGGATATTGATCTGTAGTTTTCTTTTCTTGATGTATCTTTGTTGGGTTTTGGTATCAAGGTTATGGTTGCCTCAAAAAGGATCCCATTACATTCAATATCATGGGATAACTTAATAAAGAGAAGTGTTAGTTCTTTTGTATAGATCTGGTAGAACTCAACAAAGAGTGCAACAGGTCTTGAGATTTTCTTTTTTGGAAGGCTTTTAATTGCTGCTTCAATTTCCATGCCTGATATTAGTCTGTTTATGGTTCCTGTATTATCCTGTATCAGTTTGGAAGAGTCGTATGTAGCTAGGAATTTGTCCATGTCTTCCAGATTATCCAGCTTGGTGGCATATATTTTTTTCAATATAGGTTCCAATAATTCTCTGGATTTCAGGAAGGTCAGTGGTCATGCCTACATTTTCCTCTCTGATTTTTTTGATTTGCTTCTTTTTATTCTTTTTCCTTTGAGATTGGCTAGGGGTTTGTTAATTTTATTTATTTCAAAGAGCCAACTCTTCTTTTCGTTGATTTTTTGTGGGTTTTTTTTTTGTTGTTGTTGTTCTAAATTTCATTGATTTCAGCTCTGATGTTGATTCTTTCCTCTCTTCTACTAGTTTTTGGATTGAATTCTTCTTCTCTTTGTAAGGATTTCAGGTGGATAATAAACTTGTTTATTTGTGATTTCTTAAAATATTTGATAAAGGTACTCAGTGCTATAAATTTTCTTCTTCAGGAGACTTTCATACTTTCCCAGAGATTTTGATAAGTATTATCTTCATTCTCATTCATTTTCAAGAGTTCTTGATTTCTGCTGTCATGTCCTCCTTGATCACCATTCATTTACATAGGATATCACTAAATCTCGATGTTTTTATGTGCTTTCTTTTATTTTTCTTACTGTTAATAGCTAGGCTCATGCGATTATGATCTGATAGGACGCATGAGATTATACCAACTATTTTGTATTTGCTAAAATTTCCTTTGTGGACTAGAATATGATCTATTTTGGAGAAGACTCCATGAATTGCTGAGAAGAAGGTAATCTAAGCTGATTTGATGTGCAGTATTCTATAGATATCTATTAAATCCATTTGATTCATAGAGTATTTTAGGCTGGAGATATCTTTATTTATTTTTTGATTTGATGATCTGTCAGTTGGTGATAGTGGTGTATTGAAGTCCCCCAGTATTATTATGTTGGCATCTATAAGTGGTCTTAAGTCATTAATTTTTTTTTCTACATTTTTCCGAGCATTGGTGTTTGGGGCATAGATGTTTACTATGGTTATGTCTTCTTGCTGTAGAGTTCCCTTTATTAATATGTAGTGGCCTTGTCTCTTTTGAGTAATTTTTGATTGAAATCTACTTTGTGTCCACTTTGCTTTCTTGGGCCATAATCCAGGTAGATTTTTTTCCCAACCTTTCATCTTTAATCTGTGGCTATCTTTGGCAGTGAGTTGTCTCTTGTAAGCAGGATATTTTTGGATTTTTGTCTTTTGATCTAGTCTGTTGATCTGTGTCTTTTGATTGGGGCATTTAGCCCATTCACAAGAGGTATGTAGTTGTGGTTCCCTACCATCATGATTTTTTGGTGTATTTTGTGCTGATTTTGGTTATCCTATAGTAGAGTGTACTTTTATCTACTCTGTGGGTTTCAGGATTGTTTTCTTGTTCCTTTATTTGTTTTTAGCACTGGTTTTCTGTTCATGAATGTTGCAAGTTTGTTCTTATTGTGGAATGTTTTTATTTCACCTACAAATTTGAAGCTGAGTTTGCTGGGTATAGTAATCTTGGTTGAAAGTTGTGTTCTTTCAAGGATTGAAATGTCTCATTCCATACTCTTTTTGCTTTAAGGGTGAGAAATCTAAGGTGATCCTTATTGGTTTGCCTCTGAATGTGACTTGTGGTTTTTCTCTTGCAGCTTTTGATACTCTATGATTTCTCTGATATACATTTTGAATATGGTGTGTCTTGGTGAACTTCTCGGTTGTTTCAGTCTATTGGGTGTCCTGTGTACTTCCTAAATGGGAATGTCTGACTCATTTCTGATATGGGGGAAATTGTAGTTGTAGAATGCTTTCCTGGCATGCACAAGGCCTTGGGTTCCATCCTCAGCACTGGAAAAAAAGAAAAATAATTTTCTTTGACTTTTTGACATTTTGATTGTTATGTGCTCCATGAAGGTCTTTTTTGGTTACCTTTCATTGACCTTAGTGATGATTCTGTATCTTTCCCATGCCTGAGGAGTATTTAGCAATATTTCATTAAGCCTTCCATACCTATTTCCATCTTTTCTACTTCTGAAATCCCATGATGTATTTGTTCACTTAATTGTGCCCCATAAGTCCTGTAGAATTTCTTCACTCTTTTTCATTGAGTTTTCTTTTGTTTCCTCTGAATGGGTTATTTTGAAAGGCCCGTATTGAAGTTCACAGATTCTTCTGTTTGACTTAGTCCGCTATTGAAACTCTGTTTCTTATTTCAATCATTGAAATCTTTAGCTTCAACATTTCAGTTTGGTTCTTTTTAAAAAAATATTTATCTCTGTTGTATTTCTTAGATTATGAATTATTTTCCATATTCTCTTGTATTTTACAGAGTTTCTTAGTTCCACTAAGATCATTAATTTGAATTTTTTTCTGGCAATATGTAAATTTCCTTTTCTTTGGAACTATTACTGAAAAAGTATTATGTTCCTTGTTGGTGTCCTCACTTTTACATGTTTCTTATGCCCCTGTGTTGATACCTGTGCATTTAAGAGAACAATTGCCTGTTCCAAAATTGGAATGGCTTTCACAGAGATTTTTCTCTTGTAGATAGGTTTAGGGTATCTTTTAGGCAGGGTGTATTGGCTCTGGTTCCAGGTGGGCACAGGAGAATTGTCTTCATGAAGCTGGGATCAATATCAGCAATAACTGTAAATGCCACAGTGGCCCAGGCTATAGGAGTTTTTGGAAGCAGTGATGGTGGGGTAGGTTGTTAGGCTTCTCAGCAGCAAGGATTTTAGGGATATTCCAACTATACTTTTTTCATGGAGTGGAGACTACTGTATTCCAGGGCATAGATGTTTAGTTGTGCTGATACTGGAATCCTGGTATTAGTGTCTACCTGATCTACTAGTATACCTGCAGTGTTCAATCTCTGATGCATGAGTAAATTCAGCTTTTCCACAAAGCTTGGGACTGCAGTTCTGAGGCACTCTTTTATAGCTTAGGGCCAGGTTGGGAGGATTGTGACTCTGATCTTGGGGGTCAGGGCACAGCACTGGCATAGTTCTAGGGAAGGAGGAATATTCTAGAGGCTTGGACCTTGAGTAGCTGGGCGCAGCTGCAATTTGGGCTCTGGAGTCAACAGGGACAGTGGTAACCTGAGCACTAGTAGAGAGGGTACCACATAGTGGTATATATGGATCCCAGGATGGTGGGACCCAGAAGTGACTTAGGTTCTGTGAGACTGGGTACAGAGCATGAGAACCCCAGAATGGTAGGGTCCAGCCATGTCTCGTGTTCTGGGAGGGAACTGGCAGATGAGGAGAAATGATGGCTTTACTCCCCAGAAAACTGGAATTCAAGAATTGCTCAGACTCTGGAGTACTAGTCTAGATACAAGGAGATAGTTCTGCAGCTGTTTGGACCAGAGGGCAGGTGACACAGTTTGACAAGTATCCATTTCCATAAGAAGGATACCCGATCAGTTCAGGTTCCTGGGGGCATAGTGCTGTGCTGGACTGGGCCTGCAGGTCCCTGAGAGGTGGTCTCTCAGCAGATGGACGGGGATGTACTACTACTGAAACTGCCTGCTCTTCAAAGGCACAGCATGCCAGCAAGGTGGAAGTTATGGAGTACCTCTAATGCAGTTTACTTCCAGGAGGGAGGGAGCTGCCAAAGCTGGGCTAAGGAATGGTGCACTACTGTGTTTGCATATGTAGTGCAATGATGGCAGAGCCTTAGGAGTGAAGGGATGCAGTGGCTACTGGCCAGTGGATCAGGATACACTCTAGCAGGGGCTCTGGTTCCAATATGGCACAACACATTAGCAGCTTGAGCCATTGCAGGGGGGCAGGATGCAATATGAACTTTTCTGGAGTACTGCAGTGTGCACTGTACTACTGCTCCCATTTCCAGGCAGCTCCTAAACTGACCTGAGGCCTGTGAGGCCTGCAGGATTCTCCAGTAGTAAAGACTCTAAGAGTTTGGGAGCCACTGGGAACCTCCTGCATACTTTTTCCCTGTAAGAGGAAGGCCCTTCTGGTTCAGACTGGTGCACAGGGCAACAGAGACAAAGTGTTGCCTTCCCTTCTCTATGTAACCATCCTGAGTATTTGTGTTTCACAGGGTTTTTGCTGCTTCCTTGCTGTACTGTTTTCCAGTGCTCTCCTTTTAGTCACTCTCTTCAAAGTGTAGTTGTTTATTCATTGTATTGATCCTTTTTCAGGGCTGGAGGGAGGTGGTGAGCATCCTTTAGTCTGCCATCATCTTATGCTTTCTCAGTGTAAGGGATCTCAAATGTAATGTCATGGGCAGCAGTTAAAAATCCCAGAGAGCATGATGTGGTGAGAAGGCCCATGGCTGCAGCATGGGAGAAATTCCTTAAGAGCAGAAATTTCTTTCCAAGTCAGAGTGGACCCATCAAGGAAATGCTTCTTCATTGGCAGCCTGGTATTCTGTCCCTGAATACCAGGGGGGCAGGGACGATCGATCCATTCTCTTCTTTATTCTCTATTTAGTTTATAAACATTGAGCCAGTGTTTAAGTTAGCTTCAGGAAGCCTGCATTACCATAGAAAGCCAAACCATAAATATTTCCGTTGATTTTATATTTCACTGTTCTGCATTAATTCAGGGAGAGCTGTTTATTTTGTTTGTGACCCCTGATCCTGCAATAGTTACACTTCATTCCCTAATAGCCTAGAGAAGCATGTAGCAGAGTTCTCCATTCCTACGGAACTGAATTGATTTATGTAATTAAAATACTCATGTCAGATTAGTTTTTTCTTCTATTATTGTAATGGTTGTAGAGCTCAGAAATATGTGTAATAAGAAACACGTACTATTTAAAGGATATCCCAGAAAACCTTCCTCAATATTTATGGTGTTATAAAAATGGACTTAATTCACAGCTGGACTTTATCCAAGTTTCCCTGCATAGATGGCTGTGTATACTGCTCTTCAAAATCCATGTGGGAGAAGGTTTATAGTGTCTTCCCTCTTTCCCCTTTAATAACTTGTTTCAATGTCTAATACTCATCATGATCAAGATTTTTTCCCCAGGTGTGACTTAAATCTCTCCACCTGCATGTTAACCATGTTTCTTTACCCTTGACCTCAATTGAGGTGGGAAGCAGGCAGTTACTATTACTCTTCTATTTCTTTATCTGTTGAAAGACCATGCTTTACCTTGTACAAATCAGTAATAGTAATAAAGTCAAATTTCCCAGAGAAAAATAAACATCTGTCCACTCTACATGAAACAGACATTACTTTGTTTCAGAGCCAAAAGAATATTTTAAAGTAATACTAGAAAATATAGAAAATTTAGATGACAACATCTAAAATAAAAAATGAATAAGCAATTCTTGCATTTCATTACCCCCAATACCTGCTTTATGAAGTAAATTTTTATTAATATTTTGCCTTTGAAGCATTTTTCTATGTAATTTTAAGAAAACAAACTTAAAAAATAAATAAAAATTGAGAAAAATAAAATCAAGGTACAGGTAATAGTATAGTAATGTGGATTCCATTGTGAGTTTTCTCTCTCCTTCTTATTAATTTTGGCTACCCAGCATAAAATACCATGAAGGAAACTTAATTGTACAGTTGCGTTTTATTTTAAACCTTATATGTATTTTAAAAGTTATGTTAAATTGTGTTATATCAAATAAAATTTAAAGTGTATAAGAATATTGGTGCAGTCGTGGGAATCTATTGTACGGTATCAACTAAAGCCTATTATTCACTTACCTAGCAGTTCCATGTCTGGGCATGTATCCAGTAGAAATGAGTGCTGATGTCCACCAAAAGGCATATATTAGAATGTTCATAATATTATTTATAATGGCCCCAAACTATAAAACATTAATGTGTCTCAACATCAGAATGGTTAAAGAAATAAGTATGTTCATATAGAGCAATAAAACCAAGTAACAAAAGGTTAAGATTTTTGGAAAATGTATGGAGTAAATGAAGTACATATGTAGGATTTCATTTAAATGAAATTCAAGACCTGGAGTGGTGGCTCAGCAGTTGGTGTGCTTGCCTGGCATGTGCGACGACCTCTGTTCAAACCCCAGCACCATGTACACAACTAAATCTTGGAGAAACAAAGACCAGGTGAAAAAATAAATAAAATTGATTCTCTCTCTCTCTTTCCTCCTCTATCTTTTTAAAAAAAGAAAAAAAGAAAGAAAGAAATTCAAAACGAGGCCAAAAAATGATCTATTATAATGAAGATCAAAGTACTGGTTTACCTTTTGGGAACTGTTGAATGGATAAGCATACCCGGGAGTCTTCTAGAGTGCTGGATGCATACTAGACCTTGATCTGGGAGGTGACTTTTATGGACTGACACATACATAAAAATTATGCTTTAATGTATGCATGCTGTGTTCCTCACAGACCAACTCCTGTGATATACCCTTCATCGTAATCCACAATCACCCCACATTGCACACCACCAATTGAATTCTTTTTTTTTTTTAAGAGATTGAGGGACAGTGAAAGAGAAAGAGAATCATTTTTATTTAGCTTGTCATGTGGTTTTCATTGCTCTGACACTTCTTTTGATACATGGTGCTGGGGTTCAAACCTGTGTCCTCATGCATGCCAGGCAAGCCCCATAACCACTGAGCCACTGCTCCAGTCCCCACTTGAATTCTTAACCATGCATCTTTACAGATTTTCTTGTTAGGACAAACTACCCTTATCTTACTAAATTTTAGGATCTGGTCTTGAAAGTCTCTCCCTTCAGGATAATTTGGGTTCCTCCCATCAACATTATTTTGGGCTGGCAGTTGCTCTGCAGACTGTAAGTAACTTGCTGAGGAATGTGGCACATCCTGCTTACCTAGGCTAGGGTGGCTCCCCTATAGGCAAACTGCTTGTGGGGTCAATACAGTGGACCCATTATATAGAATTATTCTTTTAACCTTGCATCTGCACAGTTCACCTCTCTCCATCCCCTAATTATTCCTTATATCAAGAGGTTTTTTAAAAAAATATCTAAAGGTACTATTTTATTGATTTTTTTTAAAAGAGAGAGGGAGAGAGAAAGAAAAAGACAATCAAATTTGATTATTTTTTCATCTGGCCTTTGTTTCTCTGACAATTATATATGTAGTGCTGGGGTTTACACCCAGGTCCTTGTATTGTGGGGGTTTTGAGATGAGGCCCAATTCTCTGCTCCAGATGGAGAATGGAGTTTGGGCTGGCTACAGATTCCAGCAGCCAAAATAGCTCGTTTCTAGTATTTGCATCTATTCCCAGTTTAAAGTGGGAATTTGGTCTGGTTGCAGATGTCTACAGTCAAAATAGTATTAGCAGCTACCCAGCTAAGAGCTGGGTTTTTCCCCTTCAACTGTTGAGTGCTGTGTTGCAGCTCTTGGAGTGGAAGGACACCCCAGGAATTTGGTGCCATTCTTCTTCTGGGTTCTTGTCTTGCAAATTTGAAGAATAAAATCCGTGGACAACCACAGAAGGGAAGAGTAAAAGGAGTAGAATTTATTTAAGGAAAGAGAGCAGAGTTTCTCTGCAAGGCGGAGGGGTATCTGGAAGCAAGATACCATGTTTTGTGAGTTAGGCCAAGGATTATATTGGTTTTGGGTATGAACCTTGATTAAGATTCATGTAAAGCAGGCATTGAGAAAAGCACCAGCATGACTGGTTAAACTTTATGTAAAAAAGGCATTGAAACTAAGCACCAAAACCTTTGGTTAAAATCTATGCAAAATAGGTAGCAAATCTTTCCTAGTTCCCTTCAGTGTCCACCCCCACTTCTTAGTTTTCCAGCCTCTGGGACAAAAGAGTTGCTCCAATAGGTGAGCTTACAGTCTTTTGTTTTTGAAGGCCCTGAGCATTCCTATTAATGCTACAAATTAACTTCTAGGTGTGGTTGAGAGTGGGGCCCACGGTCCTGATTACCTAGCCATTCTACTGCCTCTCCTAATCTGTCTCATTTGCGCAAGCCAGGCAGTTGAACTCTGAGACAATGCTCCAGTCCCTAAATATACGATTTGAGGCAAAATTTTTGTTAGTGATCGTTCGTATCAAAACAGTTATGTGATTAAATAAAACATGACATTGACAAAATATTCTTTATTCTAAAATGTCAATAATGCTCTGTATAGATAATGAATATTTACTTAATTTTACTAAGTCAAAAAACAAGATATAATTTGTTGTGTGTGTCTTAATGGGAAGACTAATCTCCATAATGCATTTAAATTTAACTGCATTTGATACTGAAGGGGTTATAAAGACTATTAAAATACAATACTAAATTCTTTTACTTACCAGATTTGTACAATTTACCCTGAAATGTTCATATTTTAATAAGTGTTTTAAAAAATGTATAGAATTGATGATTGATAAACTTTTTCTCTTAACTAAATTGAAATCAGAAGTCTGTTTCTTTCTTTAAAGTGATAAAAGAAAGTTAAAGCCTAATAGCATCTCTTACTTGAAAACTACTTTTCAAATGTGAAATTGTCACTTTTCAAAAAGTTACTTAAATTATGCAGTCTGGATACAAAATAATCCTTATTTTATAGCTCTTGAAAATGTTTCAAAGCCTTGTGGGTTGACATTTTAAAATCATCTGTAAATCTTTCTGACAAGTTTTTCTCTTTCTGAAAAGTGGGGTATGGATAAATGCTCTGCCCACTACCTTTTAACACCTAGTTCTAGTTGCGTTCTGTCTTAGTTCATGTGAACTAAGATGCTTTACATTTACATTTACAGCATTTTTGGTAGCCAATTCATTGATTCTCACTCTTTTTTTTCTTTTTTGCAAGGTTGTGTTGAAATTAAAATTTGAAAATGTCACGAGCCTGCATTTTAAAGCATGTATGTGAAATACTTTTTTTTTGAATTTCAGTTAGCACATTATAGATTTTTAGGGGGTGGGGGCTGGAGTAGGGGCTCAGTGGTCACGGTGCCTCAGCAGTTACATACACAACAAAGTGTTAGAGCAACAAAAGCCACATGAAAAACTAAATAAAATTGATTCTCTCTTAAAAAAATAAAAGACTTTTAGGGAGGAAAAGAGATCTGCTTTCATGATATATCTAATAAAATATTAGAAATGTGTTTGTGAGAAAAGGATATATTGCATAAAGGGAACAGAATAGAGCAGGAATGGTGGGTGAATAATTGCTCACTTCAGTGTTGTCCTCTCTTAGCATTTCCCGTTATGAAATATACCCATTTTGTTCCTTAAGATCATATGTAGTATTACATAAACCTGGTGACTGAGTCTATAAGCCTGGAGATGCTGACTATAAGAAGTTTGAGTTTTTTTAACTGAAGACATTCTTACCTTTAGAATGAACATATAGTGGGAGCTACATGGTTCAGTGATAGGGAGCTTGCCTTGCATACACAGGGCCTTAGGTTTGATTCTGAAAACACACAATAGCAGTGACAACAACAGGAAAAAACCCAAAAGAATATACATTTACTATAATAGACATATAAATAGATCCTCTGATGGCTTTCCCCCCCATTTTCTGTAGTTTCTCTAAAATATTTTATATTACAAGTGTGTTTTGATTTAAGATGTATGCAGTTTTCCTATAGAGCCTTTCACACTTCCAGAGCGTCTTTCTTTCTTTCTTTCTTTCTTTCTTTCTTTCTTTCTTTCTTTTTAATCTTAGCAGCACTAATCCCAATCATGATTAAGTAATTATTTGTATGGTTGTTAAATGGATGTTTCTATTTTGAATATACTCCATTTGTTCAGGAACCATATCAAAGTCACTTGCAGTGCAGCATATAAATAAATATGCTCACAGCTGAAGGGAAAAAGAGGCTGAAAAAAAAAGGGCAGGAGGTGCAGAAAGAAAGGAACCAGACCTCAACAGATTGAGGAAATTTATTGAAATAGTTGCAGGGACATACCTTCCAAGCAGAAAATGGCCGTCTGGTTTTCCAATAGGTGGTCATCTAAGGACTGAATTGAGGGGTGGTCACAGGGGGAATCTTCTGGTCAGATTATTTTAGTAGAGTAGGGATCCTCTGGGACACTAGGAGAACTAGGTTCTGCTAAGGGCCAAAGAGGTGTACATTCTGGGTCTATATCCTTTTGGGTCTGTAACTTTTGGGTATATAAATTAGCCTGTAAGTTTTGAAACAGTGAGCAGGGGCTTTGCTGCCTGACTAAATGGCCTCTAGTAATTTTCTATATCCATCAATGCAGTCTAAAGACTTAAATCGAATTGTTAAACTATTTGGTTCTTTTTAGGCGTATATAATATAAGATTATACAATGACTTAATTATAAAAGTATCCCCCCCGCCATCCTTCTCCCTTCCTCCTACCCCATATTTTTAGTATATGTTGGACTCGGTCCAACAAAGAGATCACTGGTAGCTGAAGCAAGAGATTTTTATTTAGGGGTAGTGTGATGGCTGCTCTCTTGACTGTAGAACAGCACTGCATGGTTAGGAGTGAGTGAATTTATAGGACCTCTGGTGGGAACAGGGCTGGGAGGGGGGAGATTTGAAAAAAAAAAAAACAACTGTTAGGGAGGGGATTGTCATTCCTGTCATTGCATTAGACCCCTATCAGCTATATGCTAAGATTCACATGTGATGTGGTGGGTGTCATGAAATGGTTGCTAGGGGGCAGTTCTAACTATGGTATGGGAAGTGGACGGGTTTGGAAAATGCATGTAAAGGTCACAGTTTGTGAAAGGGAAGCGCATGTCTTCTAGGGAAACAAAATCTAGGATTACAGATTACCCAAAATGTTATAAAGTGTTTATAAAGTCTAACGTTCCACCCTTTTTTGTTTTATATAGGGATATGGACAATGGTCCGTCTTCTGGGACCACTTCCTGCTGGATAGGGGCCCTGATCTGGAAGAGAGGGACCTAAGTAGTTGTCCGAAGTAATAGCTCTTCAGGGTGGGTTCTTAAGAGCCCTTAGCCAGATAGGAACATCTGATTGATCTTTTGATTGGTGAGGATGGATATTTTTCTGCTCAAAAAGTTTTGGAGGGGCTGGAGCGGTGGCTCAGCGGTTACAGTGCTTGTCCAGCATGCACAAGTACACGGGTTCAAACCCCAGCACCCACGTACGCAACTAAGTGTCAGACCAATGAAAGCCATGTGAAAAACTCAATAAAAATTGATTCTCTCTCTCTCTCTCTCTCTCTCTCTCTCACTGTCCTTCTCTCTTTAAAAAAAAAAAGTTTTGGAGAAGTTTAGTGAGGGAGATGGTCTGACTCTGTAGGGAGGCCATCCAGGAGGCTGTGGATTTAAGAGTTAATTGGAGATGTTCTTGAAAATCCTGGGCTGTGATGAGGCTATGTCATAGAGCTCCATCTGCTAAACCCAGACAGCCAATAGAAGTTATTAAGCTTATCTCTAATAGGACGAGAAGAAAGATGGCTCTCTTTGTCCGTGCGTGGGGAGCTAAAAGCCAAGAAAGTTCACCTTCTCCATATAGAGTAAGTTGGGGAACCACCACTGTTAGTATGCAGGGGCCTGGGATGGAAGAATTAATGCAGGTGTAGAGTGCCCCATTGCCTCAAAAGAAAGTCCCCTGAGGGGCCTGGGTAATGGTGGGTCCCAGCATAATGCACCTGTCTGAATAGGGAGGTTAGTTGTGGAGCTTGGGAGGTTTAGCACTGCATGAGCATGATGAAGGTGTTGAAAAGGGGGGTGTCCAAGACAAAGGGAAGGAGTAGGAGAGCAGTAGAAGTCAAGGGAACAGATAGATTTCTTCAGGCATAAAGTCGGAGAAAGTTCCTTGATACTGAAGGTCAAACACAAAAACCACAAATAATCCAACCAATAAATGGGCTAAAGAGCTAAACAGAAACTTCTCAATGGAGGAAGTCCAAAAATCCCATAAATATATGAGAAAATGCTCTACATCATTACTAATCAGAAAAAATGCAAATCAAAACTTCACTGAGATTCTACCTCACTCCTGACAGAGTGGCAAAAATGAAGAATACAAAAAATGACAGAAGCTGGAGGGTCTGTGGGAAGAGAGGAACACTATCATATTGTTGGTGGGACTGTAAACTGTTACAGCCACTCTGAAAAGCAGTGTGGAGACTCCTTAAAAAACTGGGACTGGAACCACCTTATGACCCAGCTATCCCACTTCTGGGTACTTTTCCAAAAGAACTAGATTTGGCATATTACAGAGATATAGCTTCATCAATGTTTCTAGCAGCCCAATTTACTATAGCTAGATTATGGAACCAACTCAGATGCCCTTCACTGGATGAGTGGATTCAAAAACTGTGGTATATATATACAATGGAATACTACTTTGCTATTAGAGAGAACAATACCATGGCATTTGCAGCCATGGAGATGGAAAAAATTATGCTGAGTGAAATATCCCAAACTCAGAGGCTCAAGGGCCGAATGTTTTCTCTCATATGTGGAAGCTAGTATACAATCGGAAACTGGTAGTTGGCTAAGCTAATAATAACCCCAACATGGGTGAACTTTTTACACGAGCAGGGAGAACCTTGTGTAGGATGCTGGGGGATAAAGGGAGGGTGGCAGGGAGCAAGGGAGGGAATAGGAGGGATATCAAGGCAGCTGGAGGGAGGGAGGATAAGGGTATCAACCCACTGGGGAAACTTCATCTTCCATGAGAAGCCCTACTAACATGGGGTAAAGTAGGGGTAAACATGGGATGCAGGGGGAACCCAAAGAGGGAGATCATGGAATGGTGTCAGCCTTGCCTTGCTCTGCATTATGCATTTGTTCATGGTTGTTTAGCAATGATTCCCTCCTAAATGTAAGAATATATATGGAAAGTGAAGGTCAGAAACGAAGGTTAAGATCTGGGAGGGAATGAGGGCCAGTGAAAATTAAGGGATTTCATTGAGGTGAAGGGATTACAAATAGTTGGTATCTGGGTAAAATGAGAGTATAGATTAATATCTAAGTGTCTTTGGGAATTG
This sequence comes from Aplodontia rufa, assembly GCA_004027875.1. Classification (NCBI taxonomy): domain Eukaryota; kingdom Metazoa; phylum Chordata; class Mammalia; order Rodentia; family Aplodontiidae; genus Aplodontia; species Aplodontia rufa. Next base: position 42,727 of record PVKS010007551.1, on the reverse strand, counting down.
GGGAGAGCTTGGAGATCTTCAATTTGAGAGGTCCAGTTGAAGAGACTTTGAATAGTGATCTTGAGGAGGAGGAGGAGGAAGTAATCACCTTGTCATACCCCTCTTACTATCATTAGGAGGTGTCAAATTGATCTTAAAGGAAAAGAATCTGTCTTCACTTGATTGACTTGAACATTCTAACTCCTGACTTCCTAACTTTTCCCCCTGTACCATTTCCCCCTCTAATTAGGGAAATCTTTACTGCTGTAAAAGATGGGAAATTGGGCGATGACTGTTCTTTGGCTACTTCAGGCTGAGAGGAGGTGAAGGGGCAAGTAGTTTGTGTTTCCTTCTAAGAATGTTCAAGTCAATTAAGGAGTCCATGATAAAAGCCATCCGGAGTGCTCATGGGTGGCTCCATCTTATCACCATTGGGAGTTCTACAGATTTTAATTTGGAATGAATCAGCTGAACTAAGATATCAAAGAGTTAGTGTAAGAATGAAAATTAATATTGGGTCTAAGAGAGGGAGAACCAGATCTGTTATTTGGCAACTCAAAGACAAGCACTTATTGTAATCGAGAGTCTAGGGGTGTACAGAAAATGGCATGTAATATAATAAACTAAATAGCAGTAGCTAGGATCTCAAATGAGGGAGTATAAAGATTAGGCATCACAGAGTGGAGGAAAATGTCTGCTTCATTAATTACCTTAAGGCCTTGTAGTAGGTGCCATTTTTTTTTCCTCTGGCAGGAAAAGACAGAGGGATCCTTTAGGACTATTTTAACCCCAGCACTTTTTGCTTGCCCAATTCTGCCTTTAGTGGCCCGTACTTTGGTGTTTGTATCACATTTTAATAGATGCAAGCCTAGTGGTTCCAGGGGCCTTATATTTATGATGATGGAATCCTGAATCTTTGAATGTAAATCTCTCGCTAATAAGGAATAGGATATTCTTTGGACTACTCTGCATGAGAAAACATCATCCTGTCCCATTTACAGCTTAATGAAAGAGTCAAGTTTCTAGTTATAGGCCCTTCAGACAGTCCTTGCGCCGTCACAGTATTAGAGAAGGGGGATCGAGGGTAAGAGACAAGTGTGGAAAAGCTAGCTCCAGGGCCCGAGAGGAAACTGAGCTTTCGGCTCCCTACGGAGACGCATACCTGGGGGTCATGCATGGTGATAGGAGTCACGGGAGCCATTAAAGCTGACTTTGGCCCCGTCAGGCCTGTGTGGGAAATGATGGACCCAAGGGCCTGTCCCCTGCAGACATTTATTCTGCCAGTGATTGCCTTGACAGATAAGGTAGGGCTTTGGTGGTAGTTGCTTGGCCTGTGGGCATTCCCGTAAGAACAGGCCACCTTTTTCACAATTGGCATAAGTCCTTTTTGTGGCTTGGGGTCCATTCCATTTCTCCCCTTTATTATCCCAGAAGCTTATTCCTTTCAGGACCATAGCCAGTGCCTCAGTTTTTTCCAGTCTTACTGTTCCCTTTCTTTTTTCTCCTTCTGATCATTGTTATAAAAGATGGGCGGTTGCAAGCTGGGGGATGTTATGTAAAGACTGATCAGAGCTATTTGTCAATTTTGTAACCTCCTCTGAATGTCTGGGGCCATCTGAGTGATAAATTTGCCCTTTGAAACTATGTGGCCCTCTATGGACTCAGGGTCCATGATGATGTGTTTTCTCAATCCCTCCTGAGTTTCTCCAGAAAGACAGTAGGGTTTTACTGAGTCTATATAAGTAATTGTTAACACACAACCTTATATCTCAAATGTAAATCAAACAAAAGCTAAGAAGATTCCTTTTTGTGGAAAGGGTAGCAAAATGTTTTTATGTTTTACATTGCTAATCTTTAAAGAAATTAGGCTTTCCTTATTACTTTTTAAAAATACAGTTAAATTTTATCTCAATGTAAAGAGTCAGGTTATGCTTGTCCAACTATAAAATATTAAATGATATAAATAAATCCCTAATTAAATTTGTTGTTTCCATATGAACCTGAAGGAGACCATTGTTACAAACAACTTTAGTTTGGAAACATCAGCTTGTTAAAATGCTGTCCTAAGTTTTACATCTTAAAATTTTTATACATTGGATGACATGAATAATCTAATACACAACAAAAGCCAGTATTAATTACACAGATGTTCTTATATTAACTAAATTTAAACTTTGAAGAAAAATTCAGAATCCATTGTATATTATAACAATAATGACAGGTTTGCACAGATTTAGCAATAGCTTTAAATTTTCTAAATTTAGGAACGTGTTAATGATCAGAGATAGACTTATTATCTGATATGTAATAATGAAAAATTTATGAAGTTAAAGCAAACAGATATAACCTAGGTTTTGAAATATAATGTGTAAAATAGAGCATGCTAGTTACTTTGTCTGTAACCCTACATAAGTTTTTTATTTTATAAAGTCACATAACACTTAAACAAGGCTCAGATAAACATCTAGTTCTTAAATATAGTTCTATTTACATATATTAAGGTGTCATGTATATTGTAATAACCTAAAAACAGTTGCTCATTTAATGTTATGAAGTAATCATTTAAAAGGTTTTAAAATAGGTACAAATTATAGTTCCTTTAATATTTAGTTTTCCTAAGTAATTAAACCTAACAGGAATTATCTTGATAAGAGCTGATCAGTGTTTCAAGAAACCCTTGTTATTTTAACACACAGAATCATACTCTGGTTCATAACAGCATATTAATGTTTAAACTTAAGTGAAACCTTAAATAACTTTTAATTGTGTCGATTATATTTAATTTAATCCCATATAGACTTTTGAGATTTACCTTCCATAACCTTTTTTTTTTTTTAAACAGAAAGAGGGGACACAGAGGCAATCTTTTTTAGTTTTTCATAGTTTTCATATAACTTTCATTCCTGGGGCACTTTGTTGTGTATGTGGTGCTGGGTTTGAACTTGCATACTCGCCCATGCCAGGCAAGCTCCGTAACTGCTGAACCACCACTCCAGCACCCCCTCCATAAACCTTTTGCAACTTACTTAAACATTCTATATTTCTTCATCCAGCAACATTTCTTTCATTCTAATTTCCATATCGAAGTATATTTCCATACCTATACCTTTTTACATCTATTTCCTATTTGTTGGCTCTTTCTTACACATACATTTTGAAACAATCCTTATAAAATTTCTGAATCTTTCTAATTATTTCCCCTAATAAGATCAAATAGTTTATGCTATTTATTGTACTTTAATTGATACACAGCTAAAACCTTTGTACTCTTGCATATAGAATTACACCTGTTAGAATTTTAACTCTTAATAACCTTGCTTTTGGTGAACACCCAGAAAAAAGCAATCTTAAATTATATTTTTAGTTACCAATCTGTAAAAGCACATTTAATAAACCCAAATGTATGTTACCTTATAGAACCTAAGAAGTCAAGATTACTCTAATTTACTTCGTGATTGATGTTTTAACATTTTCACTTTGAAAATTTATCAGATGTCTCCTCTAACAAACACTTTTGCAGAGATTATTCCCATTTATGTTAAATCTAATATACTCAGTTTTAATTGTTAATTGGTTACTCATGAAATCAGGATAGCAGGCAACTATAAGCCATTTTCTCTGCTGAGGAAAAATCCTAGAAGCACTGCATGTTACACTCTAAACATTTATAGAAACCGACATTCTATTGATTGACCACCTAGAAAAACATGTGAACTAGTAATCTTAAACATATCTTTACTGGAGCTGGAGCGGTGGCTCGGTGGTTACCGTGATTGCCCAGCATGCACAAGTACACGGATTCAAACCCCAGTACCCACGTACACAACTAAGTATCAGAGCAATGAAAGCCATGTGTAAAACTCAGTAAAATTAATTCTAAAAACATAAAATAAAATAAAAAAATCTTTACTCTTATGTTTAAATGATTTAGATTGAACTTCTTTTTAAATTTTTAAGTTATGTGAATTAAAGTTATTTGGATCCATTTTTTTTTTTAAATTTAATTTATGAGTACTCATCTATAAGTCAATTTGGTACCATGTTGAACACAACATATAACACATGTACACACAGGACAAGTGTGCACAGAAAAAACCCACAGAAAACACAGATTTTAGAGCCTTTCTTTGAATACCTTTTGAATAAAGACAGCAGTAAAAACCACAATTAAAAACTCTAGTTAGATAAAACAAGACTGACTGAAAAAAATATATTTAGGTGCAGAATATGGTAGTTGAATTCAACAGTGAAATTGAGTTAAAAATCCAAAAAAATGAAATGGCTGTATTTATTCTAGTAAAGGAGCATGTGAACATCTTTAGCAGACCAGAGTACACTTTTGAATGAGATTAGTTTTCCCAGACATTGAAAGAATGGGAGAGCCTGTGAAATCCTCAGGAAAACTTTTTTTAGAAAAGAAAACTTAGACATTTGAACGTTCCATTTTGCTTCCTTTGAAGAGAAAACTTTGCAAGAATTAAGTAAAATTCCTGGTCCTTCCAAGTCAGCTTCCTGAATCTGAGTCCCTGCTGCAAAACTAGAAGAATGTAGCCCTCTTTAGCAACTCAAAAGGCTTGGAACATGGAACAGCTTTCCCTTTCCCTTTCTGAAACTTAGAGAATGGAACCTCAGAGTATGGGGAAGTGCCATAGTGGTTTGGATTTAAAAGTGCTACTACTTTATTTCCTCTGGCCTGGAACTGGTTTGGGCTGTTCCTCATGCAAGTCTAGCTGTCCTAGTTGCATAAAGGAATCATATTTATAGAGCCAGGAGTGATGTCCCCATTGCAACAGACCCAAAATCTGAAACCATTAACCTAGCAGATGGGGTGGGAGAAACAAAATGTCTTGCAGCAATTAAAATGAGAGCCATGGATTTTTCCCAGGGAAACTGGCAGAGTTAGAAATCTAGAGACCCATTATTCTTCTTAGGAGGATATGAATATTTTTCCTAGTCTGACGAAGTATAAACTGGCAAAACTGAGGGTCCATGGAATAAGAGCTGAGGAGGGTTACAAGGCAAACAGAGATGGGGTTTAGAGCAAAGAAAAGGCTTGAATGTAGGGAACCTCTGTCCATTTGCCGGTTTATTCAGCATAATTGAAAAGATCCTACAAAATGTTGGGATTGAGGGTGCTGTTAGGCTGCCATTTGGAGGAGTTATCTAAAGGGTGTTGGGGCCAGTCCTGATTACAAAAACAAATGAGTTTAGAGGTTTGAGATTGTCTAAGAGACAACCAAGAGGGCAGTCCGCTGGAATGAAAGGGCCAGACCCCCATGGCAATATGTGCACTATGAGTGAGTGTGGCTAGGTGGAAACCAGGGTGTCCCCAAGTAACCAACTTCCACAGAGTAACCGCAAGAGCACCAGATGGAGTCTTCACTCTCTACTGGTGTCTGCAGTGGAGGGGGAGGGTGGTAGGGGGTGGTGGGGAGGGTAGGGCAATGCTGAGAACCTAGCTCTAGGAATTTTAGAAGAGCACCAGGAAATTGGCATCTGCCCAAATCGTGAGGGCACCTGAGAACTGATGTCTGCCAAAAAACCTCAGACCGAACAAGCTATCGCCATGTGGAAAAGACCGAGCCCAAGCTGACTTACCTATGAAAGGAACTGGTGTTTGGATGGAGGAGGGTGAATGGAAGCTCAGCTCCAGGGAGTCACCAGATGAGGATCATGGTCCAGAGCAGCTGAGTCCTGGGGAGGGGAGCTGGCACACTGGAGACAGGATTCTAGTCTTGAGTTTTGGCACCAATGTTGAACTCTGTTGGGCAGCAAAGAGAACCCTGGTAGCTGAGGCAAGAGGTTTTTATTTAGGAGTGGCACGATGACTGCTCTCCCAACTGGATAACAGCACCACATGGTTGGGAGTGAGTGAATTTATAGGATCTCTTGTGGGAACAGGGTGCAGAGGGGAGATTTGAAAAGAAAAAAAAACAAACAGCTGTTGGGGGCAGTGTTGACATTCCTGTGGTTGCATCAGACCCCTATCTGCTAGGTGTTGAGGCTCACATGTGATGTGGGCGTGTCATGAAATGGTTGATAGGGGGCAATTCTAACAATGGTATGGGATGTGGATGGTTTGGAAAATACATGTAAAGGTCACAGTTTGTGACAGGGAAACCTATGTCTTTTAGGGAAATAGAGTCTAGGTTACCAAAATGGTGTTTATAAAGTCTAACAGTATACATGACAATAGAATGTACATTGGCATAATTATAAAAATTTGGAGTGTATCTTGTTTTAACTCAAGTTCATTGTACTTCCCCTTCCCTCCCTTCCTCCAATCCCGTTCTTTTTAGATATACTCGACAATAGGATAAATGTCAACATTTTTATGAAAGCATGGAATATAACTTCTTCTAATTCAATCCCAAATATTTCCCCTTCCAATTCTCTTCCCTCTGCTCTACTGATCTGTTATTTATTTTAATGTAGTGACTTGTTAATGTACATGCTGATGAGATTCACTATGATATGTTCATATATGAACCTAGGAAAGTTAAGTCTGATCCATTCTACCAACTCTCTATCCTCTGTTGAAACCATTTTGTGTATTTGTTTTCATGTATTTATTAACTGTCAAGGAATATCATTGCATGAAAACGTCAATCATTTACACAAAAGGCAATCACCTAAGAGGGAATGGCATGTAATGGGCTGAATTAATCAGGAGAGTGTCAAGGAGCCATTAGTCTTTATTGTTGGCCACAAAGGTAGAGATTTCTTGTATGGATTTGTTCATGAGTTTATTCCTAGCAGGAAGAGCAAAAATCAATGAATTAGTTAAAGACACTTAAAATTCATCACTAAGAAAATAAACAACTTAATTGCGAAATAGGCAAAAGATTTGAACAGTTACCTGAAAACATAAGATGCCATTTAAGCACAAAAGATTCTCAATATCATTAATCATTAGAAAAATGCAAATTAAAACCACAATAAGGAAAATAAAAACCACAATAAGGGCTTGGAGTGGTTGTTCAGGGATCACGACGAATGCTCGGTGATTATGGTGCTTGCCTGCCATGTGCAAATATGTGAGTTCAAACCTGAGCACCACATATACAATGAAGTCTCGGAGCAATGAAGGCCACATGAAAAGCTAAACAAAATTGATTCTCTCTTTTTCTCTGTCACTGTCCTTCTCTCTTTAAAAAAAAAAAAGCCACAATAAGACACTGCTACACATTTATTAGAACAGCTAAAATAAAAGGGACAATACCAAATGCTGGTAAGAATATAGAGCAGACCCAAGTTGAAGCTCAGTTTGTGAGTTTCTTATAGTTAAGCATACATTTAGTATTTGACCTGGAAACTACCCCTCTCTGCCACCGCATAAATATATACATATGAAAACCTGTATGTACATGGGTATCTGTGAAGTCTTTATCCATGATTTCTAAAAGTTATAAACAGTCCATGTGATCTTTAACTGATAAATGGATAAATAAATGTCAAAACTGTGGTATAACCATACAATAAAATATTATGCAGAAAGAAAAAGGAGCAAACTATTAATCCAAGTAACAACATGGATGAACCTCAAATACATTACGCTAAAGTGAATGAGCCAAACTCAGTTGGCTCCATACTGTGTGATTCCATTTATGTGACATTCAACAAAAACAAAACTTTATAGCAGAAATACGATAAAGGCAGATAAATGTTCAGCAAGAGGTATAGTTGATGAAAGAGAATGGACTACAAAGAGGGGAAACTTTTTGGAGCAATGGAAATAGTCTATATTTTGATTGTGGTAGTGGTTACCCAACTATGCGTTTGTCAAAATTCATAGAACTGTATACCAGAAAAGAGTAAATTTTCCAAGTGTTGAGGCTTTTTTTCTGTTTAACCTGAGCAAGTGAATTGTTAGCTTGCTTCTTTGAGAATCAGGAAGATGCCCATGCTTTGGCAAGGAACCAAAGTAACTAGTGAGACTCATCTCCCTATCTTTCATTCATGGTATTCTTTTTCTTCAGATGCTTGCCTTTACCAATTGGCAATAAGGAACGTTGAAATTTTTAATCTCTTCAAAAATTAATAAAAATAGAGACATGCAGCAGGCCATTAAGTTTCTAGTGGCAGATCTTTTTATGTATGATTATCTTTAGCAAAACCACTTATTAAGAGATGTCTACTGTTTAACTCTATATAAGATACTGAACTGCCAGGTCCTTAGGCGGAGCTGATAGATGAGTACATACAATGCCTTGTTTGCTACCTCTTGCTCATGCTTTGAGAGTCAGAAGCACTATGTAAATTGTCAAGTGCTCAATAAATGCAAGTGGTGTCATTGAAAAATATTTAAAAATCTAGAAATAAAAACAAGTAAATTCGAGTTTCAGTATCAAACAACAACCCACAAGCAGGACATGGGTAAAATGTGTAAGGAATGATCTGCTTCAGTTGCAGCTGTGTTGACCTCATTGCCTTCTTTACACTTGATGGGGGGAATCTGATGTCCAGAGGCTTTGTGCAAGACACCAGTGAATGGCAAGGGTGATATTGAACAGATTGGAGAGTGGCGGTAAGTGAGTCAGTCAAGGACTGCTATGGGCAGAAGTTGAACTTAGTGGCTCGGAGGGAATGAATCAGCAAATTGTGTATGTGCATATGTGTATATGTGTATTTTGTACAATGTCTAACCTTTTATGATTGGATTCTCTTACTTTATATGGCTTTGAACTTGTAATCCTCCTGCCTCGGCCTCCCAAGTCACTGGAATGTGCCACCGTGCCTGGCATCATCTAGTGTTTTTGCCATCCAAGTTCCCCATATTTTTTTTCTTTTTTTTAAAGGGGGGGGGGAGAGAAAGAGAGAGAGCGCACAAGAATGAATCAATTTTATTTGTTTTTTCATCTGATCTTTGTTTCTCCGACATGTAGTTGTGTATGTGGTCCTGGGTCCTTGCACATGCCAAGCAGGTGCTCCAACCACTGAGCCACCATTCCATTCCATTCCTTTCCCCATACATTTTTATTCCTCATCACAGATAGCTTAATCCTCATGAGTATTTTCTAAACCCCCTGATATCAATGATGTTTTAGTTATAGACATAACATATTTCTCCTCTTATTTTATGTTATATCCATTATTAGAAGTCTGACCTTTGTGCTCTTGGACTCCTCTATCATATGTCATGGAGAGGTACTCTAAGTTTTAGCTATAGTCAAATAAAACCGATATTTACTTATGTGGTTTTATTTGAAAACTTTTTATAGGGTTTTACAGGATTTTAAAATATATTCTATTATTAATACATTAATAATTTGATCGGGTCCATTGATATCTTCTTTCTTGCTTGCAAAATGCAGGTATAAAATCTTTGCTGTTGCCACTACTGGAAGAGTCATAGCACCTTAGGAAAGTGTGCAGTCAACCCTAGAGTTCTCTGCAAATATAACACAGTGGTATTTTTCATGGCATCTTCTCAGTATTTTTCCTACTTCCAGAAGGGAGTACACTGATTAATTATTGTGTTTCTCCAGGGAGAGTCACGCCAGGACAGCTCTCATCCTATATTCAGCTCTTCAAGAACAGTCTCAAAGCTCTGAGAAATCATTGTGGGCTCCTGCAGCTTGGGCTGGCCGCAGTTCAAACTTTGAAACATCCCCAGACAGCCAAGTGGGACAACTTTCTAGCTTTTGAAAGACTCCTTCTCCAGGTATGGTGCTATGGGGAGCTCATTATGACTTCCAGGGAGTTTTGATATTTATTACAGTCTTAGCAATGTGTTATTGACATATGTGCTGCATTATATAATAAGCACTTCCAAATTAAAATTTGAATGGAAACCTTTGCCATACTTGTTTGTAAAAGTTTGTGACACAGACTTCTTTGGTTTCTCAATATTAACAATAATTTTTGTGTGTTTGACATGCCTTTGAGAGCCTCTTCAATTTTATGCCATTTAGACCTTTTTTGAACTTTATTTGATCCTTTCCACTTTTCCTGTTACTGCTGTTTACATTTTTCCTGATAGTATCTTATCACTAATCTTTAAACAACATAGAACATGTGCCTTAAAAATGCTGTTTAGAAAAAGAGAGGTGAACTCTATTGGTAGTGCTTACACAGAGATTTGTTTTTAGAATGATATAGTATAAATTACAATGTATTTTAAAAATTGTAAAATATTTTAAAAGTATAAATTAATATAAAATATGAATTTATGTAAAAGAACAAGAATTTGTGGACTCTCTTATAGATTCAGTGTAATTTGTCATTTTAAGAATGTTTATCCTTTATCTTTTTTCATTAAAGAAATACAGCTAGAGATAAAGGTAAGTCTTCTTGATACTGAACCCTTCTCTAATCTGATTTTCCATTTTTTTCCTCCAGATGTAATCATAAGCTCTATTCCTTGCTTTCATATTTTCATAAATATTTATCTTTCATAAATATTTATTTTTCATAAATAATGCAAAATATTGTACTATGGATTTTAATTTTTACGTGATATAGTACCATAAATAATCCCTAAACTACTTGCTTTTTCCTCGGACATTTGATTTTTGAGATAATCCAATGTGCTGTTTTTAGGTCTAGTTTGTTCATTTAAGCCACACCATGCATATGCAATTTATTTTCTCTAAATCACATTGATATTTAATTAGGCTGTTCAATTTGTGTGTGTATGTGCATATGAATGTATATGAACAAAAGAAGGTTGTGATGAATAAAACAACCATTTAATAGTTGTTCATTGTTATCTCTTTGTATAGATTTGAAGTTCTTTGACTGATCTTCTTTTATTTATTGATTATTCAATTTTCCTCTACTATGAATTGCTCATTCTTATATTTTGCCCATTTTTATCTATTGGATCACAGAAAAACTGTTTTTAGATATTCTGTATGTGGGACTTTTTAAAGTCATATGTAAGTACTTCTTTCAGATTCTTGTCTTTTGACTTTAATTCCTATATATTTTATTATATAAAAGTTTAAAATTTTAACATAGACTAGTAAATAAATATTATGCTTTAGGGTTTGTGTTTATGTTTTATATTATTAATCATTTTCTACCCTTAATTTCTAAATGAATTGTTTTGAATTTTTAGTCCACCTGGAATTTAGTTTTGTATTGGTATAATTAGAATTTAATGTTTTTGTCTTCCACATTGATAGCCTAGTCTCCCTATACTTTTTATGGAATACTCCATTATATTGTACATTACTTCTCTAATAGTTATTTTTCTCATGTGTGACAGAATACCAATTTTGTTTCAGTTTCTTAATGCTTCCCATATGGTTCAGGCAAATGCTGATTGATCTCAGATTGATTATCTACATATTCTATTTCCATACTTGGTGATTGGGTTAGCAATTCTAGCCAAAAAGAGGCAAGGGAAAGTTTGTTGGAGGTGCTTAGAGGAAGGCTTTTCTTTTGCCCAGATAGAAAATATATATCATGATTCAAGTCCCTTTTTCTGCCTCTTAATGTATGTTTGTGTTATTTTACTCAATTTTTGACAATAAGGGAAGCTCCCCAAGGAAGACAGAACAGAACCTGGGTCCTTAATGATGACTTTGAGCCTTACTTCAAAATATCTTGTTCTGTGAGGTGATAATTGTATTAGCTTTTGGTTACAGTGACCAAAACACCTGACAAGGACAAGGTAGAAGAAGAGGAAAAGTTTATTTTACGCTCACAGTTTCAGAGGTTTTAGTTCATGGTTGACCACCTCCTTGGGCTGAAGTGAGGCAGAACAGAACATCATGGCAGAGGGTGTGTCTTTTTACCTTTTGACTTTTGCTAACATTTCCTTCCTTTTGTACATTGATCACGAATATTAGATCACTGTTAAAATGAGGTAATGATGTTAGGCATCTTCATCTTATTTCCAACTTTAAAGAAATGTTCCAGAATTTTATGTATTTCCTGAGATTTTTTTGTATTTTTTATTCAGGCTATGGAAATTCCATCCTAATTCTAGCTTGCTGAGGTTTTTGAGTTTGTTAATTCAACTAAGATTAAATTTTACATTGGAGATTTGAAATTTGAGATGACTATTTCATTACCCTCGTATTCTGTTAATATGATGAATTCTACTCATAAAATTTTAAATGTTAAATAATCTTTATTGTGTTCCTGGTCCTACACACACACATACACACACACACACACACTGTTGGATTTAGTTTCTAATACTTTCCTAAGCTATTTAAATTTATGGTCATAGGTGAAATTAGTGTATACATTTTTATCGTTGTTATTTCTTATCTTTTTTTGTAATCAGCATACTTCAGCAACACAGCTACATCAGTGTTTATAGCCATGCAATTCACAATAACTAAATTATGGAATCAACCCAGAATGCCCATCATTGGATGAATGGGTCAAGAAATTGTGATATATATATATATATATATATACACACACACACACACACACACACACACTCACACACACATATATATATACACATATATACATACACACCATGGAATTCTACTCAGCTATTAAAAAAAAATTGAAATCATGGCACTTTCTGGTAAATCGATGGAGATGGAGAAAGTCGTGCTGAGTAAAATTAGCCAAACCTAAAACTCAAGGGCTGAGTATTTTTGCCATATGTGGAGGCTAGAGGACAATATAGGAAAGAGTGAGAGAACAATGAGTTTAGACAATAGATTCATCAAACATGGATTGCCAATTGAACTGGGGGTAACCTTGCAAACTAGAGGTTGGTTGCAGTATGGGGTGATAGAGAGTGGACGCGAATAAAGGTGGGGAGGGTTAAGGTAGGATATATGATATGTCTGTATGAAAGTGTGACAACAAACCCCTTCAATATGTAAAACTGTAATGAATCTTGTTTTTTAAAAAAAATAATAATTGCATGGGTGAGTCTGAACTATCATTTCTTTAATTCTTTATGTCCTTGACTTATCTTCTGACAGGTATTTTAAAATATAAGAATTGTGAATCCATCAATTATTCTTAATATTTTTTATCTTTCTGTATCACTATTAAAAACATGGGTTCATACTAATATCATGATTCTAATCTAATATTACAGGGTTCATTCCAATATTCTTCCTTTCCTAGCCTTCACTTCATTGCTGATCTGACAGGTTCTCTGAGGAGCCTATTTCCCATTATCCTCAATATATGTAGTTACTTAGTAAATCCTGCCACATGTAACCAGTCTTCCATTAGAACTGCTGCTGGATCCCATGGATGCCCTCCACTCAGCTGGGCTTCCTCTTCCTGCTCTAGCTGGTGGCCAAGCCCACACAGATGGCCTAGTTCAGTTCACGCAGAGGTGCCCTTTGAAACCTCCCCACACGACGCCAGTCTCTCCGTGCTCAAACTCTGCCATCTCACTGTGCTCCCCTACCTCCTCTTCCTTCATAAGTGCCCTCTTCACTCCTCTCAGGCTCCAGCCACCATTACCAAGTCCCCATTGTGCTCCCATGGCACAGATATACTCCTTACTCTGTAGCACCTGGCACTGTGTCCCATTGCTACTCCCATATTTGAATGTCCTCACCTGCTCAGGCTCTGGCAATCTTTCCTGGATACTGTTGAACACCCCCATATCTCTGAACCTACCCTCCCCCCAAGTTGTCCTCTTCACCACTCTTACTCCCTCATAGTCATGTGGATACCTTCCTCAGGGGATTTGCCTGCCCCCCATTCTCTACATGGTTGCCCCCTCCATCCCCTTGGGTTTCAATAACCTGCACTAGGCCCTGCAATTCTCCATAAGTATTGATGATTTCCTCATTAGTTTTGCCTCTGATGTTGTGCACTGGATTGTGGTTGTCTCTTCCTTTACTCCGATAACCTGCTTTAAGCCCCTTTTGCAATTGCCCTCTTGACCCTTGCCCTACTAGGTGGATGCAAACCCTTCACTCTACCATTGCCCACCTCTGGAGCGTGTAGCTCCAAGATGAGAGTAGGTGGCTCCAAAACCAAATAAAAGCATTTTTAAACAAGACTAGATAGAGTTTTTCCTCTAAGAATGATAATCTGTCAACTTCTTAGAGGTTTCTGAAGAAATTCAACAAAATGTTAATTATAAGTCATATATTTCTGATCATTTGTTCCCTGTTAGACTATTAGATGTGAGTGACTATAATATAGTATTTGATGTGTTTCCTTCATCACACAGAAAAAGAAAAAAGGACTGGTGGACCAAAGTGAACATTTAAAATACTAAAACTCTACTTTTATCATAATTGCATATCACCCTGGCTAGCACTGTTTTAGTCATTTCTGGGTTCTTTTTGCCAAGTTAGGATTTGAGCATAGGCAGTTCATAAACTGGCCATCATAATTGCTCTTTGTTTATGAGTATGCTTATTTTATATGGTATACAGTCATCCATTAGTGTAATAGGTCATAATATACAGTCAGCTGCCCTTTTTACAGACTTTGGTTAGAAAGTGGAGCATTTAAGTTTATTTTGAGCATAAGGGCAACAATTAGCTTTTCCCAGTTGGTTGAAAGTCACTGAGAAATCTCAGCCAACATTGAGGATTGTTTATTTCTTTGGAGATTAATTTCTACTACTTTCTACCAGGGCTCCATCGCTGAAATCTCAGTGTTGACTTTATGGTCTAAGTAATCTTATAGGCAACCTTGGTTAAAAAAAAGAAATCGGTCTTGGAAATCTACAATTCAATGTGTTGCATTATCTCTTCTGCCCTCTGTTAGCTCATGTGTTACTGGAGATGTCATGCAAGTCTGTAGCCGAGATTGGGACTATTCATGAGACCAGCACTTGACTCAGGCTCCTAAAAGTGGTAAACTTAGGAGTTTTATTATGAAATAGCATTTTATGTGCTTAAAGAAGGAACTCTATGAAAAAATCTAATATTTGCTGGCAGTGAATACATTTTAAAAATCCAAAGGAAATAAAGTATCTTCATGACTTTTTCTGTCTGATCTTCAGTGTCCAAAATCACAGGCAGTATTTTAGGCATTAAGTATATGTGTGCTCATTATCAAATCATTGTGTTTCTATTTCAAAAAAGGACAGGTTTAACCTGAACAGCAGATACATTAATGATGTTATGAATGAATGTGTTCTCAAAGCAGCTTTGCTTTCTTTTTTTTTTTCCTTTTTTTATTTTAAATTACTTTTATTTTTTCAGTTTATAATTAGGATGTCACATTAATTTTTAAATTTATTTAAATTAAATCTGTTTTCATGGATACATAAAAACTGCATATTAATGGGGTAATATGATGTTTGATACATGTATATATTGTATTATGTTTAGATCAGGTTAGAGATATCTCCTCATTTACCATTTCCTTATGTTGAAAACTTTCAAAATCTTTTTCTCTAGTATTTTGAAACAGATAGTAAATTATCTTTATGTGTAGTCATCCTACGGTGCAAAGCATATCAGAACTTCTTGCTGCTATAACTTTGCTTTTAAAAGTGCACAGATTTACTTAATTCGATGACAAGGACATGAAGAATTCCTTTTTCATAGTGTGGCAAGGATTTTGAATGCATTTACTCATCTGTGTGGAAAGAAAGCATCTACCTCACAGCCTTATTGTTGGGATTGAGTGAGATCATATGTCTGCACCACTGAGTTTTGTGCTGACACATGGTAATTGTTCAGTCAATAATAATTATTATTATTTATTTTTTTAGCTGAGCCAAAATATTTAAAATGCCAACTTATTTTATGTGAGTAATTCCTTCAATACTATTTTCACCTTGATTTTTTTCCCCTGAATTAAAATTTATTGAGGAAGAATGAGTCTGTAACTTTGAAACATGTTGCTGTCTTTTTATATTTACTATTTGGTAATGTTTAGCAATATTCTTTTTTTTTTTTTTTAAGAGAGGACAGTGAGAGAGAAAGAGACAGAGAGACATTGAGAATCAATTTTCATTGAGTTTTTCACATGGCTTTCATTGCTCTGACACTTAGTTGTGTACGTGTGCTGGGGTTTGAACCTGTGTACTTTCGCATGCTGGGCAAACACCCTAACCTCTGAGCCACTGCTTCAGCCCCAGCAATATTATTATTTAAACCTGCAATGTGTAGCTGATGTTCTTATGCTAATTGTCACAGGAAAAAGCTTTTATTGAGTGTAACATAATTTATTGTGGTTATAAAGTGCTAGCAAACTATGGAGTAGAGGAAGCAGCTGTGTTTATACTTCCCAGAGCACATGCTTTATAAATATATATGTATTATCCATTTCCACTTATTTCTTTAGGTACGATTTATACTTTACATTAAAAACATCTAACTTGGAAAATGATTTTAAAATATAAGTGAATTATAAAACCACTCAAGATAATCCAGGTATGATGCTTTAGTTCTATCTCTCTTTGCAATGAAAAACAGGTCATACTCTTTTATTAGTTGCCAAAGGAGTTTTTAATAGGTCGGATTTATTTTTTAAATATATTAAATTTTAGATTACTTCTTTCTACAGCAAACTAAGTTTACCCAAACTAAATAATACTATGTCTCCTAGCTTTATACCCATTTGGTGGACTTTACCTTTTGAGTTCTTTAATGCCTCTATTAGCTCCAAAGCTATGGCTTGGCTTAAAAATATAATGGCTCATTTTTATGCTGTTACTTCACCTTTGTTTTAGGTGCTTCTGTTCTTTGTTTTTCTGTTGTTTTTTTTTTCTAATTCTTTTTTTTTTCTTTTAAAAAGCTGTTTGTAATACTTGGGATTATAAAAGGTTGGTTTCTCTGTGGGCAATCACCTTGGTATCCACAGACATTCAGTACTGTGGAGTGTTGTCACTTGCACACACATCTATGGCACCATTTGAATAAATGATGAGGAAAGAGGCAGAAAAGCTGATCTCCTAAACCAGGCCTGGGTGTGTCTGTAGAGGGGAGATATGGACAGGATTTCCTGTGAAGGCAAAGTATGGGACTTGCTTTTCAGAAAACTGCATCCAAGATGACTGCAGAGGCAAGCATTAGAGCGAAACAACCTTCTCCTCTGATTCCCGTGGTGAAGGGTTTCCCAGGCACACTTGCCTCTTTCTGACTTCTCCTCCTTCCTTTCCTAGCAATGGGAATGTTTTATCTGGCTGGTAATTTTGGGATGGTTGAATGGTCTCAACTCTGGTTGTTATTTTTGTTTTTGTTTTTGTTTTTTGTTCTTGGAGGGGTCCTGAACTATTCTCCAGGGTCGGGATCTGCTCCCACTGGGTAGCATTTGCTGCTTTCTCCATTCTTCTTCTGTAGAATGAGCTGGAAGCAAGGAGTGGGCAATCTGTTCTGTGCCTTCATTGGAGACCTGCCCTGGCCAAGGCTTGCCTTTGACTGGAGGAAAAAGGCTGTGTGATTTTGAGACCCATATTACTAAGCCCACTTGGCTCACAGACCTGACATTTGACCACCTAGTCTCACCTCTCTCCATATATGTGTGTTTTGTCATACTGTATAAAGATTTACTTATCTTAATGCAATACTAAATTGTTCTAGACAAATTTGTTGAGTAAGGTCTCAGATGTATTCAGGAATTAAAGAGATCTGAGTAACCTAACATATTTGCTCCTCAGGTGCTCATACAATTAGACTCTTATAAAGTGATAGGACTTTTGAACACCAACCTCCCATCCCAGTTTTGTTTGTTAATTATTTTGTCAATTCAAAAACCTGGGGGCTACCATTTCATTCATAGGTAGACAAATTAATAAATTTTACTAGTTTTCAGAAACATAAATCTTCTATCACTTTCTCTCCTCTCCGGGGAAGCCCCTGTCCTGTAATTCTTTGCCAGAGATATCATTTCTGAATGGGTAAGGGAAAGACTGAAAAGCCTTTTCAAAAAGAAATTATTCTGTTTTATTACACATAAAAGCCATCTCCTGAGCATGTTCTGTCTGCTGGACAATGAAGTAATAAAATGGAACCACATATGGTCTCTTGCACACGCATCCAACTTATTTTGTAATGTGGATTAGATAAAGGCACATTAGTACTATTTGCTCCATCTTTAAGGATACAGGACCAAGTAGGATCTTGTAGGTTGGTTTGAGTATGTAAGTTCTACATCAATAATATTATCTCTGTGAGAAAGTACTAGAATCTGATAAAAAAATTTTTTTTGAAGAGAGAGGGACAGTGAGAGAGAGAATCAATTTTATTTAGTTTTTCACGTGGCTTTCTTTGCTCTGATACTTAGTTCTGCACGTGGTTCTGGGGTTCGAACTTGGGTCCTCGTGCATGCTAGGCAAGCACTGTGACCACTGATCAACGAAGTTTTAAATTCATTTCTTGAATTGCTAATTTGAACTTGTGAATTGTATAGCAGAGATTGGACGGTTATGAATTTGACCATAATTCTACTGCCAGTATCAGAGTCAGGTGAAAAGTCAAGTCTGTATGATGCTAGAGCCAGGCCCTTCATTACTATGCATTACTGGAATATTACTGATGTCTTGGAGTAAGGCATCAGAATGACAGTTGGCCACTTTCATACCTGTTCTCCTGAATGAGGACAAAAGTTCTTTAAACACAAAAGGGTATATGTAACTCATTGATAAAAGGCTCAAACTTACATGTGTTTAAATTGATAACTTTCTTTTTGAGCACCAGTATCATTAAAATGCATTGTTTCCTACTAATTTGCTTTTTCCTTAAGTTTGGCATTCAATGGCAATCATCAAAAATACAAATAATAATAAATGCTGGTGAGGATGTGGGGAACAAGGTATATTTATACATTGGTGGGACTGCAAATTAGTATAACCACTGTGAAAAGATTCCTCAAAAGACTTGGAATGACAAGCTATCCCACTCCTTGGTATTTATCCAAAATAACTAAAATCATTACACTGTAGTGATACATACATACCAATGTTTATAGCAGCATAATTCATGATAGCTGAGTTATGGAACCAGTCTAGATGCCCCTCAATAAATGAAAATGTGGTGTATGTAACACAATGGAGTTTTACTTGGTCATAAAGAAGAATGAATTATGTCATTTGCTAATAAATGCGTGGAACTGGAGAACATCATGCTGATTGAAATAAACCAAATGTAGAAAGTCATGGGTTGAATGTTTTCTTTTACATGTGGAAGCTAGAGAGAAAGAAAGAATTTTTTTTTAAAGGGGAAGGATCTCATGAAAGTAAAAGAGAGAACAGTGGAGTAGAGGAAGATGAGTGAGGGGGAAGGAGGAGAGGAACAGCAGAATGAAATTAACCAACCTATGTCAGGTGCATGTATGAACATACCACAAAAATTCTACTTTTATGTAACTATACTACACCAATTAAAAAATGAAATGTTCATTAAAAATGGAATTAAGGTTAAATTTTTATCTTGAGTTTCATTCCTTAGCAAGTCTTTACTTGAACCTTGGGAGGCTTGCACATTTCTCCATAACAATATTTATTGTCTCAATTTTACTTTTTTATACAGAATGTTTAATATTGTTATTCTCCAACACATTAAAATACTGTATTTTGAATAATAAAAGTGAGAGAGAAATGGGAAAATAAAGAAGTTAATGCCCATGAACTTCGTGTTCCTTTGCCCAGGGTGGGCACAGTGCCAGATATGGAGTTAAATGAATTTGTGCCAAGTACCTGATTAGAAAGTGAAAGTCAAATGTGTAGGCTCTGTGAACTATTGCTTTTAAACTGGGCTTGCTCGAGAAGCAATGATATCATGTGTTATTCCAGCTGGAAGCCAGAGTTAGTAATCAGGCAAAGTAAATTCAAGGCTAACAATTTTGGTTCTAAGGGTTTTGTGGGTCTACCAAAAAGTTTAAAAATATGGACTTTATGCTGAAGGTGAATGTGGGTGGGTTCATTTGGGGAAAAAGAAGAAGGGTACAGCCATTCTGGTTTGCTTGACCAAAATGGAAAAAATAACAGTATCCTTCCCTGTACTGACTCCATCTTCCATCTGAGCCACACCCTCTAGCTGTTTGTATCTTGCTGGTCACCCTAGTGGTTGCTGAGATTTATTCCTTTTTCTCCTCTTTTAAACATTACAATTCTTAAGTATAAAGGTGCCTTTGCCTTGGCTGGCTGAATATCTGGAAAACTTGTGATATAATGATTCTGAGTGTGCTAGAGTTTAGCTTAATATTACTGAGTCCCTGAGGCTAGACAGTAGGATTGGGTGTGAGCATAGATTTCTCCTATTTTCCAGTTTTTCTTACTCTCAAAGGCTTGATAGGGTGAGTTATTTATTGAGGTGGTTTGTTTTGATTTGTTTTGGCCAAGAACCATTAATCTATAAAAATTAGAGGAATGTTTCAAAAAATATTCTGTTGTCTTTCTGGCCAGCAACACTGGGGATATGGCTGAGCCTGGATTACTGACTGAGTGTGTGTGCCTTGGCAGCCCCCTCTGTCACTTTCTACTTCTGAGTCAAGGGGCTGACAGCAGAAGTGGGGAAGCTAAGTGAACGCTGCTCAATCCAGCTCTTTCTGTCCAGTGTGTTGGTTCCAGCAGTGATGACTCTGGAATGATACAGATCTCCACCATAGCGTGCTATTTGGGATGACTGTATATGGGTGCCTTGAGCACTCTGCTCCATGCTTGCCAATGGGAGCAGTACTAGCTTATAACTTGCAGTCTGGTATTCTGGTGTCATTTTACAAACATTATGGAAATACTTCTTCTAGAGTGAGATGTCATTTTATATCTGTGCAAAAAAAATCCACAGTTGATCAATGACATATTAGTCATACCATATTTTTTATTTTTTAAGAGAGAGGGACAATGAGAGAGAAAGGGAGAAAGAGAGAATCAATTTTATTTAGCTTTTTATGTAGCTTTTGGTTTTCCAACACTTTGTTGTGTATGTGGTGCTGGGGTTTGAACTCGTGTATTTGTGCATGCCAGGCAAGTGCCATAACCAATGAGCCACTGCTCCAGTCCCATACCATATTTTTAATAGGAACTTTCCCTAACACATATACAGGATTTTTTTTAATCTCCCAACTTTAAGTTCTTAAGAAAATAATAAATGAGCAAAATGAAATTTCCAAAAAGCCTATTTCAGGTGAAAATATGGGTTAAAAGTTGATAAATTGCCACCTTGACACTTGGAGCTAATTCTCTTGCCATCCATTCATATGATTTTTCTTCAAATCTTTATTGTGGTTTTATAAGAGTGTATAGCAGGTTCCTTTACCTAGTTAGTCTATGTAGGGATGATGTAGGTTTTTTTGTAGGTTGTTTTGTTTAATGTGAAAATAAAAGGGAAATAAAATGGAAACAGTATTTTTTTTCCATGAAGACAAAGATTGATATACATAACATGAAAATAACACATTTGTTTTAGTCAGGTTTTTTTTTTTTCTTTTTACCGCTGTGACTAAAATTTCTGACAATAATAGTTTTAGAGGAGGAGAAGTTTATTTGAGGGCTCACGGTTTCAGAGGTCTCAGTTCACAGAAGGCCAACTCCATCCCTTAGCGCTTGAGGTGAGGCTAAACATGGTGGGGGAAGAGTAAGGCAGAGGGAAGAGGCTCCAAGCATCACTCCAGGAAGCAGAGAGAGCAACTAAGCTCTGCTCACCAAATATATAGCTCAAAGGCACGCCCTCAGTGACCCATCTCCAGCCACACCCTTCAGTTATCACCCAGTTAATCCCTATCGGAGATCTATTCACTGATTGGGTTAAGGCTGTCATAACCCCATCTTTTCACCCTTAGCCTTTTTGCATTGTCTCACATATGAGCTTTTAGGGGGCACCTTTCATTCAAACCATAACATCTTTTGTATGGATTAGAAAAATAAAATCATTCAACAGAAAACATGGTCAGAAAAATATGGTCAAGTTGCATACTTTAAGAGTATTTTTAATGAGGTGGAGAAATGTCATGTTAATGGAAAAACAATTTATATGATATGAAAAGCGAAACTGCATCTATACTATGAACTCAACTCTGTTAAATAAAAACACAAAGACAGCAGAGGGATGTCAGGTGCTTATAAACAATTAGTAGAAACACTGGAAAATGCAAAATGATTATTGTAATTTTTCATGAGCAGGAGATTTTCCAGGTATCTACTGCTGCATAGCAAATTACCCAAAAACTTAGTGACTTAAAGCAAATATTTTGTTATAGTTCATGATTTTGTGTGGCAAGAATTTAGGCAGGGCTCAGCTGGGCAACTCTCATGCTCCACATGGCATCTACTGAGGTTATTTGGTGATACTCATGTAGTGGAGGGAGGACCCAAGATGGCTTCTGCCACATGTCTAGGATGTGTAAGGGAACAGAAGCGTGGACATGGCCATAGGGCCTACCAGTGGGCTCTCCAGCATGGCAGTTTTAGGGTAGTAAGACTTCTCAAGTGGAGGCCAAGTCTCCCAGAGAAATTATTTTGGGGAACTGGCAAAAGCTGCAAAACTTCTGATAACTTGGCCTTGAAAGTTCCAGAACTTCTAGAAACCACCCCAGAACTAAAGAGAAAGAATTTAACTTCACTTCCAAAGGGAGAGAAGTGAAGAAATTGTCAGAATCTTTATCCTACCTCAGCTGAAGTGAGTGGTTTTTATTTTTTAAATTGTTTCTGCCGTGTAATAAAAATCTATTCTTTTTATTCATTTGAAACAGATATTTATTTATTTATTTGGTGGTGGTATTGTTGGTGGTGGGGTTACCAGGGATTGAACCCAGGGGCACTTAACCACTGAGCCACATCTGCACGCCAAAATATTTTATTTTTAGACAGGGTCTTGCAAAGTTATTTAAGGCCTCACTAAGTTGTTGAAGTTGGCTTTGAATTCAGGATAGATCCTCCTGCCTCAGCCTCTGAGTTCACTGGGATTACAGGCACACTTCACCCTATGGGACCTTTTTAAATATCAATTCTGTAACCTTGAGTGAGATTTGCATAAGAGTTAACGTGGTGTCTGACACACAGACCTCTATGAGTGACACCTGCCATCAGTATTTATCTTTGTTTCCTTCTTACTAGAATATAAAAGTATTGGTGAATTCATTTGCAGTGGTTTATTTTTTTTTTATTGGTGCAACATAGTCTTACATTGTTACACATTCATACATTCACACATAATGACAGTGTAACTTGAACCCAATCAGTGGTGTTAAAAAGACATAATTTTGGGTAGGCAAGCTAAATACATTTTCCTTTAGGAGTTGACACTTAAACTATGCTTTGAAGAAAGGGAATTTGCTAGTTAGGATAGTTAATAAAAACCTGTAGGGTAGTGAGGACTGCATAAGCAAGGGTGCAGTCCTGATAGCCCAAGGCAGGCCTCAGGATCTTCTCCTGTGGCTGGATTTTAAAGGTATGCCTTTGTGGACAAAGGACTGACAGCTGAGGAGGAAGGATTAAATCCAAGATATAATACAGAAACAGACTGCAGGCCGTTAGTGACTAATTTGCTGTAACAGATCCTTGAGAGTTAAAGCAAATAAAATCTCTTTCTCAGTTAAAGCAATCTTACTGTCTGCTCCTGATTCCATTTTCTTTCTTTTAACTTTAACTCAAATTTCAGGACAGAATTCAGACCAAGTAATAAGCTACATGTGGATAATTTTTTTTTCAAACTGAAAAAATGAAAGAATTAAAAAATGACTGGCCAAGGCATATTTCTAGGTTTAAAAATAAAGTGATTTATTGTTTTCCCAGAAAGTCATAGAAGCAACCATTTGTCCGTCTTGTTAGAATGGTTGCTCCTGCCTGTTGAGCTTATTAGCTCCATTCTTATTGTCCCAGGGCTCTTGTGTTCATGTGCCATATGGGCTCCACATCTGGTGACCAGTCCGTGCTCTTACGGGGGAAGAAACAAAACTTCCTTTGAGGGTCTACATAAATACATTTCTGTAGAATCTGCTACTGCCCTTGTCTGCAGATATCTGGGTCCCAAATTAAATGCATAAAGCTGAAGTTATATTACTTTTCAAAGATAACAGTAATTAGATAGGACACAATACAAATTAGGGTTTTAAACTTTTTGGCACTAGATCTTTTCCCTTAGCATATTACTTGTGATGATATTTCTTTGATGTTTTGACATATCTCTGAAATCATGATTAAATATGGTAACCAGAACCAGTACTGACTTGTACTGGGAAAATCATTTGGAATCAATATTATAGGGGGAAATGCTGTTTAGAATAACTAGCTCTTCAACTTTTAATGAATTTAGTTAAAGTTCCAAGTCTTTTATTTTCGTCCTCCAGAACTGTCATTAAAGTAGTTATCACAATAAGTTATTAAATGACAAAAAAAGCTTCAAATAAAAAAGGAGTTCAAGATTTTATTAATAAATATTTGTCACTTTATATGTTTAAAATTTATCATAGATTTCCAGGCTCCTATCCATAAAAACAGTAATTAGCCTTTAGGCAGCCACTCCTAGTGGTATGTTTGCAGTCATTTAAAAATAATTTCTTCAGTAAAAACCTCGAGAAGAATGTTGAAGTGTGTAAGTATACAGTGGTTTTCTCTGGCAGGGGCACAACCAGGATTCTATGTTTCAATATTAAGATTTATATTCTTTTCTTAACTCATTGAGTCATTGTTGCTTCTCTTACTATTTTAGAACATGATTAAAATTTGTACCATTTTCCTATGTTAAAGAAACAAAAGGCTCTAAAGGGAAAGACATCATCCAGATGAGATGGTTGTGTAGGAACAGATTTTCAAGGTGTTAACTGATGCTGTGAAAAGCTGTTTTAGTTATGCTCCTAATGGAAAAACAGTATGGTTGGAAATGTCACTGATATTGAAATTTGACTCTTTCAAAGTACTGTTAGGTACCCCAGGAACAAAGAGACACAGTTAGCAGAATCAGTCCCATGTGTGGTTGAGACCAATTTTCTGTTATGGTTCCTCTTCGACTTCCTCTGATAGCCTCCCGTGGTGCTTGCTTGTGTTCAAGGCCTGGAAGTTCAAGGGCTGCTGTACAGAGCTGTTGTTTTCTGCCTGCTCCTCATTTCCCCATAACCATCCTCCAGAAAAATTAATCTGGTCTGTTTTTCCTCTAACTTGTTTCCAGGAAGTGCTATTTTAATCTGAAGCTTATTTTCTCTCCTAATATAATAAATCTTGATTTGAAATTTATATGGGTAATAAGTAAAAAAGTAACTAAGCAATCAGTGCAATCATTAAAAAAATATAACCTAAGATCTGGATAATATCCATTAGATGGAAATTCATATCACAAATCACATTGGAGAAGGAGTTAGATATGGGGTGATGTTATCATTGCAAACTGGTGGTAATGTCAAGAATAAATTATTTGCTCTTTTAATTCATAAGATTTGGATTGGATGGGGTTCTAATTTAATTTTACAATTTTTATTATAAGGCAAGATCTTGGCAAAATTAAAGACACAGGGTAAGTTAGTCTTAATAGACTAGGACTCCTTTGGGAATCAAAGGGACTGATTTTAGTATTTTTTATTTTTATTCTTTTAAATGAGAGAGGGAGAGGGTGAGAGAGAGAAGGAGAGAACCAATTTTATTTATTTTTCCATCTAGCCTTTACTTGTCTAACACTTAGTTGTGTATGTGATGTTGGGGTTAGAACCTGGATCCTCGCACATGCTAGGCAAGCGCTTCAAGCCCTTCAGCTGCTGAGCCATTGCTCTAGCCCCTGATTTTCAGTCTTTAAATTCTTTGCTCCTAATTTTATCAATCTCATGATATATTATTTTTCTTTCCTCTTTTCCTTGAGGAGGACCAGCAGTGTCCAATATCACCTTACTCTTTTTTTCCATATTTTTATTGGTGCATTATAGTTGTAAATAATGGTGGGATTCATTACAGCATGTTTGTACAGGCACACAATATAACAATATAATTTGGCCACTATCACTTCTCAGTATTTTTCCTTTCCCTCTGCTCCTCCCTCCCCAAGTCTGTTTCCTCTACTCTACTCATCTTCCTTTGATTTTCATGAGACCCTTCCCTCCCATCATTCTTTTCCTTTTTCCTCTGTAGCTTCCACATGTGACGGAAAACATAGGACCCTTTACTTTCTGAGTTTGGCATATTTTGCTTAACATAATGTTCTTGTTATGGTTCGGATGTGTAGCATCCCCCTGAAACTCATTTGTGAGACAATGTGAGAATGTTCAGAGGTGAAATGATTAGATTATGACCATTGTGGCTGAGTCGGTGCATTAATCCACTGATAAGAATTAACGAGGTGGGGCTGGAGCGGTGGCTCTGCTGTTATGGCACTTGCACAGCATGCGCCAGTGCGCGAGTTTAAACCCCAGCACCTCGTACACAATGAAGTCTCGGAGCGGCAAAAGCCACATGAAAACTAAATAAAATTGTTTCTCTCTCTCTCTCTCTCTCTTTTTCTTAAAAAAAAAAAGAATTAATGAGGTGGTAAGCTTAGGCTAGTAGGGTGTGGCTAGAGGAAGTGGGTCACTGGGGTTGTGTCTTTACTATTCATTTTTTATCCCTAGTGAGAACTTTCTCTGCTTTGTGATTGTCATGTTCTGAGCTGTGTTCCTCCTTCACAACCTTCCATCATGATGTTCTGCCTCACCTTAGGCCCAGAGCAATGGATATGAAGAAATGATATTGAGTGGAGTCCTGAATGAAGGGAGGCCATCTGGGGAAGAGGGTACTCTAGGCAGAGACAAAAGGAAGGACAAAATCCCATGGCAGGTTGGAGGCCTCAGGTGCTTTGAGTGCTGGATGGAGGGGCTGAGCATAAAGGTGTTGGGGGAAGGATAGTTGGGCAGAGTTTGAGGCCTTGTGGGTTCTGGTGGTAGTAGTGGTGGTGATGGTAGTAATATTATTTTCATTTATATTTTGATTTTACTATGTCTTAAAATAATACCAAGCCTTAAAAATTTGGATAAATAAGAAAATTTGAAGCAAAATTTCACTGTTATTCTTTTGTGCTTGATATTTGCCTGAACATCTTAATTCTTAAGTCTCTTTTAGTCTGAGCTAGTATGAAGTTTTTGTATATGAACTCTTAAAAATTTTTACAAAAGATCTTTTTTTTACCAGGCTTGACTAAAAGCAGACAAACTTTGGAGGTCATACTCACTCTGGTTTCAATTTCAGACCCTTCTTTGTATCAAATTCACGTCCCTGAAGAGAAATGAATTAAGTCAGAGACATTTTTTTCTTCCTCTGTTCCAAAGAAGGTTTTAGAGGTTTTGTTTTGGTGCTGTGCATCATCAAGAGGAATTTTTTTCCTTATACACCTGCAGCCATAAAACATAAAAGGATTGTGATCTTGAGTTCTGACTTTACTCTTGCCTTTATGCTTACAATAGAGATCTTCATATCTAAAATTTTATGTGGAATTGGGTTTTCTTTTTAGATATAAACTTTATAAAAATATAATGCCTTTTCACACTAAGCCTACTAAATAATTTTAGTGTAATCATCATTGCTGGAAAGTATTTATGTGTGCCATATGTGTTTACACACACTTCATTTATCATTATGACTGAAGTGTTTCCATATTTTAAGTAGTACAAGCCATACTGGTACACATAGGCTGAACACTTCCCTTGGCTGTCTTTCTACTTTTACCTAGTTAACTATTTGGTTTTCTCCCATGTGTAGAAGTTTTTAAAAATTCAAGTGTATTTGCTCATAAAATAGAAAAGAAGTAAATTGTGCTGGCTAAAACAACAAAACAACTTAATGATGCCATTACTGTGAATGAGTTAAGGTTCACTTGGGAAGTAGAATTTGAATGGTTCATTTGCTTTCCCTTTGAAAACTGCCATCATTTGGCGAGAAAAAAAAATCCCATGTAATAGTTGTATCACAAGAGCTACTCTAAAAGTCCACTCATAATATGAATAGTTCTCCTTCTACCTTAATTCTGATCCCCCCACAACACACACATGCACATGCACACTCACTTACCATCTCCTTAACATTTTATTGTGCTGTTGTGTGTTCATGTACCAAAAGCTTCTTGCTCTTTTAATTTGGACACTGTCTGCATCCTGTCCTGGTCTGTGTTGTTGGTTTGGGAAGTGAGATAAGCAATACCAACTAGATGATTGCTTCTGTCATGGTTGAGTCAGCTCTGGTGTGCTGAAGAGTACACGCATCTAAACATACATTACACATTTGTATTGTTTTGACTTGTGCAAGCCCTGGTCCTTTATAGAATATGATAGGTGGTTAACTTTACCAACTTTGGGGATGGAAGGGAGCATTTTATTTTGAGGGGGAGGTGTTATGGTTTGGATGGAAGGTGTCCCCCAAAAGCTCAATGTGTGAGACAATGTGAAGGCTGAGGTGAAATGATTGGGTTATAAGAACCTTAACTCATTCAGTGAGTTGATCCCTTGATAAGGATTAACTGGTAACTGTAGGCCGGTAGGGTGTCACTGGAGGGGGTGGGTCATTGGGGGTGTGCCTTTGGGATACACATTTTGTATCTGGTGTGGAGTCTCCCTCTCTCTCCCTTCCCTTCTGCTATGCCTTCCACCATGGTGTTCTGCCTCCTCTAAACCCTGAGGAATGGAGCCCACTTTTTATGGACTTAGACCTCTGAAACTGTGAGCCCCTAAATCAACTTTTTCTCTTAAAATTGTTCTTATCAGGTCCTTGGGTCACAGAGGGGAATGGTTTTCTTTTTCTTTTTCTTTTCCTTTCCTTTTTTTTTTTTTTTAAGAGAAGAGGACAGTGAGAGAGAGAGAATGAATTTTTGAGTTTTTCACATGGCTTTCGCTGCTCCGACACTCAGTTGTGTACTTGGGTGCTGGGGTTTGAACCCGTGTACTCGCGCATGCCGGGCAAGCACTGTAACCTCCAAGCCACCGCTCCAGCCCCAAGGGGAATGGTTTTCTAACAGTAAATTTTATTAAATTCTGAAACTATTTCCCAGTAGAAGACACAGGTGCATACCTGAGTACTTTAATATATAGCTGAGGAAATTTGGTTATAAGACTAATATAATACCACCCAACAATATTATAAGGCACCTGAAGACGGGAAGGAAAAGCAAAGTAAACTAGTAAATCCTAGGTACACATAGTCCTTGTTAAACCTAACATTTGAAATCCTTAGCTGACATTTTTGGTCTGTCAGTTTATAGTTTAACCCAGTGGATCTCAAGCATTTTGGTCACAGGACTCCTTTATATTCTTGAACATTATTGTGAATTGCAAAGAGCTTTTTTTATATGGGTTGTATGTGTTGATATTAATCATTTGAGAAATTAAAACAGAACTTTAAAAAATATTTGTATTCGTTAAATATAAGAATAAATGCTATTCACTAAAAATAACAATATGTGTGCCTTACATGAATACATTTTTTGTGAAAATAATTGCCATTTTCAAAACAGAAATATTTAATGGGAAGAATAGCATTGCTTTATATTTTACAAGTCTTTTTTAATGCCTGGCTTAATAGAAGACAGCTGGATTCTCCCATCCACTTCTGCATTTAATCATTTGTCATATTACACACACACAGCTTCTGGAAAACGTCACTATCTGCTCCTGAGAGAATGAGAGTGGAAAAAGGAAAATAATGTATTAACATTATTATGAAAATCATTTTGGCCTCATGGACCTCCTGAAAAAGTCCATAAGTGGTTCTCTGACCACAGTTTGAGAACTACTGGCCTCAGCAAATCTTCCCAACCACACTTAGGTATTGACTTGTTACTTTCTCCACCTCCACCCACTTACCCACTTGTTCTAGTTCTCTGTAGTTTAGGGACCAAAAACCCAAGCATCAGAAGCAAATAGAGTCTACATTAGGATGGCCCTCTGGGAGGGATCTTTGTTGTTGTTGTTTGTTTTACTCAAGATATTGTGAAAATAGCAAACAGGTCAATTGAGAACGAGTGAATCTGCTTTCTGAAGTTGTTAAAACTATGGTTGAAGTTTTCTTATCCACAGTGGTCAGGGCCAAAAGACAGGTGAATTGAAAAGTAGTTCAAAAGAGAATCAAAAAATTATGTACATACATCAAAACAAAAAAGAAATTGAATGCAGAGGCACCACTGAGCAACATCCTCAGCCCATTTTGTTTTTTGTTTTGAAACACAGTCTTGCTTAGTTGTTGGGGCTCACTTTGAACTTGTGATCCTCCTGCATTGATAGGATTGTAGGCATGTGCCACCGTGCCTGGCTATGTTAACATTTTAGAAATACACAATATATATGTTATACCCATTTCTTCACCCATGATTCATTCTCTTCTTCTCTCCCTTCCTCTCCCCCAACTTTTCTTCCTTCCTCTTTTTGTCATTTGTCTCTTTCTTTTCTTTTCTTTCTTTTTTTTTTTTTGTGCTACTGGGGATTGAACCCAGGAGCATTCCATCTTTGAGCTACATCCCCAGCCTATTTTTTTTTATAGAGAGGGACAGTGAGAGAGAAAGAGAATCAATTTTATTTAGTTTTTCATGTGGGTTTCATTGTTCCAACACTTTATTGGGTATGTGGTGCGGGCATTTGAACCTGCATCCTCAGGCATGCCAGGCAAGTGCCGTAACTGCTGAGCCACAGCTCCAGCCCCTCCTTATTTTTATATATATATTTTCAAGACAGAGTCTTGCTAAATTTCCCAGTCTGGCCTTGAACTTAGGATCCTCCTGTTTCTGCCTCCTGAGTATTTAGGAACACAGGCATGACCCACTGTGCTGTGCTTACCCAATCTTTTTAATGTAGTGCCAGGTTGTATCTTCAGGTAACTGTTCTCTAATTGGAGTTCCCCATCCTCTTCTCAAAATGCATCATCTACTCTTTCCAATTTTGTATTTTTTAAAAATGGAGTGAAGCCTTAAAGTCGCTTTCCAAAACAATCATGGTCTCTAAAAACACAGGTCTATCACTTCTTGAGGACAGAGACAATGTCTTGTCATCTTTTGCCTAGTGTCTGGCTGTAAGAGACATTCCGTAAAAGCTTGTTAACTCAATATGCAGGGAGAGCATGTGTCCATGAATGAATGAATCAGAGGCTACATAGTTAAATCTGTTCATTATCAATGATTGCTGACCCTTCCATTAGCACTACAGGAAGAAACAGCCAAGAGGACATTGTTACGTTCCGGGAAGAACTGACCATTAGTGTTGAAGCTCTGATGGTCTTTAAAGAGAATCATTGCATTTTCCTGCTCTGGTTTCCAGTTCTCCAGGAATATACTGAACATAAATATTAGCCAAAAAGTCTGACAGTTACCCAAAGGGGAAGCCTTGCTGGTTGCCACCACCTCATCTAAAAGATAGTCATTCTTCAGTATCTGCTGGGAATGAGTTCCAGGAACCCCATCGGACACCAAAATCCTGGGATGCTCAACTCACTGATATAAAATGGGATAGTATTTGTAAATAACTTGTATGTATCTTCCTGTATACTTTAAATCATTTCTAGATTACTTGTAATACCTGATACAATATAAATACTATGTAAATACACTTATACTGTTATTTTTAGGAACCAATAACAGGGAAAAAGTCCATGAAAATGTTGAGTACAGGCACAATCATTGAACTTAGGACAGAAACAAGACATGAGGCAAAGGGTGCTCAAAGAGTTCTGGTGACCCTGAGATCTGTGAACTGTCAGGGGGATACCAAGGGTATGCCTGCACATCCCATATAGGATGTGGAGGGCTGATACTGTTTAAAGTGTCATAAAATTATTCAGAATATTCACAGAAATTTTATGTAGGGGAAAGTAAATGGCATATACTGGATGATTCAATAAATGTCTCTAAAGCATAGTTGTTATAGTTGAATTATCCATTTATTACTTCACTGATAAGCTAGTTTATTTTTTTCAATGTCAGAATTTTTCATTTTGCATGATATGTAGAAAGTAGTTTCTTTCACATGTAAATACGTAAGATTTTCTAATATTGATTTTTAAAACTACTAAGCCATGTTTTTGTTGGTCCAGGATCTTTTCAGGTTTAGCCCTTTCTCAACATTAAGGATTATTGGTTTTATCAGTACAGCTGTTTGAAAGTGAGCATTTTTTTTCTTCCCTCCTGTCTTCATGCTTCCCCCACCATGTATTAAATTCCTAGGCTTTTCCAGGGACTGTTAATTTAATTTACCAAAGTAACACATATAGTTATAAAAGTCAAATACAGTCATTCTTCATTTTGACTGTGGTAAGGACAGTTTAGTGAACTGAAACTGCATATAGCAGTCTTTTTTTTTTTTTTTTAAGAAAGAGGGACAGTGAGATAATCAATTTTATTTAGTTTGTCATGTGGCTTTCATTGCTTCGATACTTCATTGTGCACTTGGAGCAAGGGTTCAAACCTACATCCTTGCACATGCCAGGCAAGCACTTTAACTGCTGAGCCACTGCTCCAGCTCCTAATGTGGTCTTAATAGTCAATGGGAAAATTACAATTGTTCCATGAACTTTAATTTTTTTTTGTCAAAACATTAAACATTCATTTACTCTTGGCTATACTTATATAGGGAAATTATCAGCACGTTTTATCCTTTGCACTGTCAAGGCCATGAATGTCTCTGAGAATTCTTTAATGTGGAACTTTTTACCTGCATTTTCTTCTTTGGAACCTCTTTGTCCTCTTCATAACAACAGTCTTTTCTTTTCTGTGGAGGATGCATTCCTCTTGCTTTCTATTTGTGTTTCACTTTTAGTATTACTGCTTTTTATTTGCTGCATTTTCATCTTCGTTGGCCAATTTCCTTTTTCAGTTATCCTTTTGTTGTTGTTTGTTTTGTTTTTTTTTTAAAAAAAGTGTAATGTGGGCTCATCACTATGAGATACCAAGGCAAGGCGGTCACACACTTTGCTGTCTCTGTGAACTGGATAACAGGGGCAGTGACCAATCACCGATAGCCTTAAAAGAAGTAATGTAGTTAGTCACTGATCTTGATGTACATCTGTTTTTTATGCAGTGATTTGTGGATTCAAGAGTCAGCAGTGACATTTGTACTTTAACAATTACTCCCTTTAATATGACCAGGTAACTGAAATTTGAGCTGTGTTTTGGGGAACTGTTAATTAGTGTTAGCAATCACCAAGAAAGTATTATTCATTGCTGAGCCTTGTAATATACTATAATTCTCCTTATGTTTTTATATTGTTTTTTTAAATTAATGACTACTTTATTTTTAATTCAAATTTACTTTGCATTGATTGGTAATTTTTTGGACATGTTTAGTCTTTTTGGTTTCCATAATTTTCTGTAAGATTAGTCACATTATGGACAGGGTTTTAAGCAGTCTTGTTTCACTTTTGTGTCTGTTTTAAACCTTTGTTCACTTTCTGTCTCTGTCTAGTTCTCATCCTAGGCTGTCATTCTTTGAGTTCCAATTGTATTTTTCCTGGGATTGAATCACATTTTCTTGGATCACTTACCTTTTCCTTCTTGGTTTACTCCCTCAATTTGGTAGAGCACATCCTTTCGTCATTTGGCAGGATGAACACAGAACGGTAAAGGGTGTAGGGGTGCTGACAGCCTTTATCAGACCTGTCCCCTGGGTCACTCTGGTCCAGACTGGACTGCTTATCTCATATGCCTAGTGCACAATTATAATCAGATATGTTTTCCTCTCTGTTTGCAGATTCCTTTTTCTTCTTCCTTGTGTTGGATCGCCTGTTTTCTCTATCTCATGTCTCCTCCACCCACCATTTTTGTGAAGAGCATTGTCTAGTAATTTCCTGAGAAAGGGAACACAGAATGTATCTTTTCAGATCTTGATAATTGAGTAAATATTTTGAGTAAAGAATTCCATGTTATCCCTTTGATTTCTTTCTCTTGCCTAACAACCCAGATGTCCCTCACTGGATGAATGGATCCAAAAACTGTGGTACATTTATACCATAGAATTTTACACAGCAATTAGAAACAATGATATTGCAGCCTTTGAAGGTAAATGGATGGCTATGGAAGAAATTATGCTGAGTAAAATCAGCCTAACCCAGAGAACTAATGGTCGATTGTCTCCACTCATCTGTGGAGGTTGGGACTAGACCCTGGCCAGTGAGAAAGTTGGTCTATTATCATGTGTTAATTCCAGATAAGATGTAATGCTATACAACATAATACTTTGTTAGAGATATTGTGGGAAGGGGAAGGGGGGGGGATAAGGGTGGGTAATTGGGAGGGCACTCCTGGGGGTAATTGTAATATCCAGAATCTATACACATTTTATATTATTTTGTTAAAAATTTGTATGGTTGTTAAAAAAAAGTAATATTAATAAAATGCAACAAAAAAACTTGAATTAAAAAAAAAAGAATTCCATGTTAGAAATCGTTTTCCTCTGGCATTTTAAAGACATTGCTCCATTGTTTCCTTGCTTCCAGTGTTGCTTTTGAGTTGCCTGAAATCTGTTCTGATGTTTCATCTTTTGTAACGCATTTTTTCCCTCCATTAATGGAGACTGATAGGGTCTTGCATTTGTTGTCAGTTTTCTGAGGTTTTGTGATTATTCACCATGCTGTGTATCTATTTTCATCTAGTTTGCCTAATGTGATTTGCAGTATAGCCTTGTGTATTCTTTCACTTTAGGAAATTTTCTATATTTGTGTGTGTATGTGTACTCATGGGTGTGTGTGTGTGTGTGTGTGTGTGTGTGTGTGTTTGAATTTCCTTTCTCCATTTTCTCTTTCTTAAATTCCTATTATTTGGCTTTGACCTACTTAACCAGTCTTCTAATTTTTAAATCTTTTTTCCTCCTATTTTCTATTGCTTTTGTTTATTTCCTTTTTTGCTTTTCTTTCTTTCTTTTTTAAAGAGAGGACAGTAAGAGAGAGAGAGAGAATCAATTTTTATTGAGTTTTTCGCATGGCTTCCATTGCTCTGACACTTAGTTGTGTACATGGGTGCTGGGGTTTGAACCCGTGTACTTGCGCATGCTTGTCAAGCACCCTAACCACTGAGCCACTGCTCCAGCCCTTCCTTTTTGCTTTTCTGGGAGATGTCTTCAACTTTGTTTTCTAAGCTTTTAATTTCATTTTGCTATCATACTTTTAATTTTAAGATTTCTTAGGGCTGGGGTTTGTAGCTCAGTGGTAAAGTACTTGCCTAGTATGTATGAGGCCCAGTAGCACACGTGCACACACAAAATTTTGGGGAGTGTGCTTGTATGTGCATGTGTCTTGTACTCTTAATATTTTTACAATAGTATCATTTTTTATAAATATAATGTATTCTTGTTGTTTCAAGGATGTGATTTTTTTATAATTTCCTTCTTCCTGCATGATTTTTTTACATTGCTTTTTTAAAAAAAAATATTTGTTTTATTTTTCATCTTGTATGTTAGAAGGTTTTCTCAGATACTGGATGGTTGCTGGTGGTAAAGATTAACAGTAGAAGTCCAGAGGCTGGAGTGGTGTGGCTCAGGGGTTACAGCGCTTGCCCAGCATGCGTGAGGACATGGGTCTAAACCCCAGTACCACATACAAAACAGAATGTCAGAGCAATGAAAGCCACATGAAAAACTGAATGAAATTGATTCTCGCTTTCTCTCTTTCACTGTCCCTCTCTCTCTGTCTTTTAAAAAAAAGTAGAAGTCCGAAAAGCTGACTGAACATGCTGAGCCTTTGGTGTGCTTGTGGATCGAGGTTTCCTGTAGGTAATCGGTGAAGGTGTTTGTTCTTGAACCGTTTGTTTTAGTCAGTTTTTTTATCACTGTGACCAAAGATCTGACAAGAAATCTTTTATAGGAGGAAGAGTTCATTTCTCACTCATGGTTTCAGAGGTCTTAGTCCATGGATGGCCGACTGCATAAAATTGGGCCTCATCTGGGCCTCGGGGAAGGCAAAACGTCATGGTGGAAGGGCGTAGCTGAGGAAAGCATCTGAGAACAATGCAATCAGGAACCGGAGTGCTCTGCTCACCGTAAAGGCAAGCTCCCTAGTGACCTTTCTCCTCTAGCCATACCCTACCTGACTAAAGCTATCTCCCAGTTAATCCATATCAGTGGATCAATGCCTTGGTTAGCTTAAGACTGTCATAACCCAATCATTTCACCCCGGAACCTTCCTGCATTGTCTCACATTTGAGCTTTTGGGGGATACCTCATATCTAAACCATAACACCATCAAACTCAGTATTAGGCCTGTCCTCCTGAGAGAGATTTAGTCCCGCAAAGAGAACTCTTCCAATTTGAAGCATGGAATGCAGAAGGTCTGGATGCATCTTCCAGGAGTCAGGTGGAATAAAGGGAAGGTCGTGTCAGTATCCAGCTTCTGGTGTATATTCAGTTAAGTTTTTGCCTGTCAGTCCCTAGATAATAAGCCCCTGGTCTGCTGTCAAAGTAAGAAACAGGCAGATTCTGAGTGATGAGGAGAGTTGGAAGAGACTTGGGGATCCAACAGATATTCAGACAGCTTTGTCCCACGTGCTATTGATTTACCCCAGTTCCCTTTTACATTTAGAGAATCACTTGCTGCCATTTCCTGATCCTGTATAGACTCTGTAGAATAAATAGAGTTGATTCTCGGCTTTTCTACTAGTTAAAATATGGCTTTTTTAAAATTTTGGTTCTTCTAAGTCCTTTAGCATTTATATATTAAATTTCTAGCTTCTAAAATTTTGTTTATATCATTTCCAGTTTTCTTTGTATTTATGGGTTTACTTATTTAAAAATGAAGATTAAAGCCTTGTTCTTTTTGGTGATTTTTGTAGGGGTTTATGAGGGACTGATTTATGAATGTGCAATCAATTTGCCATCTTAACACTGATTTCCTTTGATCTTTCTAAAATTGACAGTCTTACTTGCAGATCTTCTATTATGCCTAATTATCTCGTTGGAGTCACATATACATTTAAAGGACTATTGACATTCTCTTTTAAAATTCAGGTCCCCGTTGTTTACA
This sequence comes from Aplodontia rufa, assembly GCA_004027875.1. Lineage (NCBI taxonomy): Eukaryota > Metazoa > Chordata > Mammalia > Rodentia > Aplodontiidae > Aplodontia > Aplodontia rufa. Next base: position 6,024 of record PVKS010007551.1, on the reverse strand, counting down.
AACTGTAATATCGATTTTGTTTTCTAGAAAATACTCAACCTTTACTAAATTTGTAAACTTTAGACATGCAGAATGAATTTATATGTTTGTGATGAATTATTAGTGAAAAATTAAGTGCACACAGAGCTGAGTGATGAAAGTGAATTCTTTGAGCCTGTGTGTGTATTCAGATTGCCTCTATTAGAGGCTATGCAGGTCATAATATGGATTAAATTCATGCCAGTCAGACAGAATATACTTTTATCTACATTTGTCTCTCAATAAATGTATAGTAAGGATATAATTTTACCATATTTTTCTCAAACCAGAGACTCTCTACTTCATGAAGGAACATTTCTGTCAGTTATTAGCAGAGTACTCTATCTTCTGATTCTCCAAACAGGAACCTCGGGTCTTCTTTACAGAAACAAATTATTATTTTCACCGTAAGTAGAAGAAAAACCTCTGTTATTAGTCATGGTGACACTTTCCATTCAAATTGATTATATCAGAATGCCACTGTAAATTTTTCATTGGCGATCCAATGGAAAAAAATTTTTAAAGATTCTTATTGGTAGTACTTCATATATTCTAACAGTGAATTTCTTTTGTTGAGGGTAAGTTTGGAGGTGGAGGGGTGGGAAGAGGAACAGAAGTTGCTCAGTATTGATTAAGACAAGCATCTATTACCCTGACTCTAGGGTTCATTCTCTGTCTTTGATTCTGGTTCAAAGGATTCATGTGCAGAATAAACATCCACCCCTAGGAGGAGTTATTTCTGCCCATAAACTGTATTTCTGATTTTGGCCAACAGCCTTAGCTGTTGTGTTTCCCCAAAATTGCTGTGGATGTCCTAACCCTCCAAATGATATTACCTAGAGATGGGGCCTTTGAGAGGTAATTAGGTTTAAATGAAGTTACAAGAATGAGATACTACTTCTAATAGTATTAAGTACCCTTATAAGAAGAGATACCAAAGCACTTGTATAACTCCCTCCCTACCCATGTTGAGGACACTATAAGAAGTTAGTTATCTGCCAGACAGGAAAAATACCCTCCCCAGAACTTGACCATACTAGCACCCTGATCTCACACTTCCAGCCACTACAACTGTGAAAAAATAAAATTTATTTTCAGTCACCCAGCTTTGGTACTTTGGTACGGTAGTTTGGTACCATACTGAGCTATGGTATATTTGCTGACTAATATACTCAGTCTGTCATTGGTCATGTGGGAGACAACCTGGCTTCAACTCATTCATACTCTGGAAATGTACCCTGGGGAATATTTTCTCATGCAAGCCAATTCTCCAGTTCTCTGAATATTGAATGTTCAGTAATTTAATTCATTTCTGATACTATCTACCTAGCATTAGTGCTGATCTCACAAGTTTAAGGCCTTTGCCCCACAAGATACCTCTACTTTTGATGCCAGTTGCCAGGTCCTAGGCCACTCCTTATTCTCACCAACTTATAAATCAGGGTTCCCAGGACACCCTCCTCAGGTTCAATAATTTATTAGCCACAGCTTAAAAAATCTAGGAAAACACTTTCTTATGTTTACCAGTTTTTTAATAAAGGATAAATCTCAGCAGCAGCCAAGGGGAAGAGACAAATAGGGCAAGGTATGGGGGCAGTGAGTTTCCATGTGTTCTCATCAGGTTGCCCTCCCCAAGTCCATGTGTTCACAAGCTAAAAGGTCATAAGAGCTTGTTTGAAGTTTCTAGCAGGAAGCACAGCTACTCCTGTGCCTTTGACTGAAGAACAGTCCTCCTCCATTGAGGAAGGTTGACCTCTTTGTCCTGTTCAACTGACCATGCAGCTCTGGGACTGGCACACCTTGAGTTGGCAAGGGAGGAAACGGACACCCGCCTAGCCAGCCAGATCAGCCAAATCAACCCTGCTGATCAGTGGGGTGACCGGATGTTACAGCCAGATCGCCCTCACATCCAAGCCAGAAGGATGAGGCTGAAAGCTCTAACCTTGTAATTACCCGATTTTTCCGGTGACCAGCCCTATCCCAACACCATCTAGGGCCCCAAAGTAAGTCACCACTTAGCCTAAACTCAGGTGAGATCAAAAGGGGCTTATTATAGATTTGAAAAAAAAAGACACTTTTATCTCTCAGGAAATTTCAAGAGTTTGGAGGAGCTTTGTGCCAGGAACCAAGGACAAAGAAAACGTGTTTCTTATGCCATATAACCGGAAGCTCATACCTTATTGTTTTTGGTCATCTCCTCACTCATTCATCAAGTACATAAAAAAGGAAGAGAGGGAAGAAAGTAAGCATTTATATTGTATGTCAGTAAGCTTTTTTACTATAGGCAATAGAGAAATGACTTAAATGATGAGGAAAATGTGTTACTGTCAGGAAAATATACTGTCTTCGTTTTTCATCACAAATACCATCATTCAGAGAAAACAAGCACTTGCTGTTGGAGGAACAGAGCAGTTATATCAACTTGGCCCCTCAAACAACCTTGGCATTGATATTTTGGTTGGTGAGAAACTGATTAGAAGATAGGACCCTTTTGCAACTCTTTAAGTGACCCAGAGCTTCTAACATGTCTCCGGGACTTGCAGGCTGCTGCTCTTACATTAGCCACTTGCTCTGCTGCAACTGCCACAAGCTCTTCTTTGCAATAATTATGAAGAATCATGTCCCATCTGGCAAGTTCAATGTGTAGCTCGATTTGAGGGAAACGTGGTGTAATTACAGGCTCAGTGTTTCGGTTAAGTCTTAAAAAAGAGCCTATCAGCCCAAATGGTGAACTTTGGTGAAAAAGCACAGGGGCAAATCCCATTCTCCAAGTAGCAGCATAGTAGGGTCTCCTAGTATCTTTAAATACACTGTACAAATAATCACACAACATAAAACCAAGAAACCCCCACCTAACCCCAAAACATCTTATGCAAAATGGATGGAATGTAACATAATAAGAAAAATGTAATTATAACCCAAAGTATTGAATTAAAATTTAGAGCGTTTAGATATGGTTCTATGAATTCTTGCTGGTTTCTTATGATATTTGAGCAGTTTAGGTATTCTTAAGATCTCCTGTTGTACATTTAAAAAATTAGCTTATATGTCTATAAACAATAATTATAATATTCAATTTTTTATTAGAACTATGAAGTTGTAAAAAAAATCTTGTTTTAATTTATAACACCCTACTCTCTTAAAGAAAGTAAGCAAACAAATCATTGAGTTGAAATTGAAGACAAAGATAAACATAAAGCTTGCTAAATCTGTAGGAGGTTTGATTGTTTTTAAGTCAAATAATAATTTTGTTTAGTAACTTTAAAGGTATAAAGTATTAAAAGTTTCAATCACTCACATTTTTACTGATTAAGGGAAATTTATATGGATTGCCATTAGGTATGCTAAAAAATTATTATTATATATCTATATAGCATTTATTCTTGGGACTTGGCAAAGACTTGGTGGGTTTTTTTTTCCCCTCTGCAAACTCCCAGAGCATTGTATTAGAAGCCAAGCTTTCAGTAGTTTCAGTTTCTGTATTTTCTAACAGGTCAGCAAAGAGCCATCCTAGGCAGATGGAAAGAAAAAGTTTTTTTCTGGAAAATATGAAGACATCTTTGTACTTGTAAATATTTTTTTATCCCATATTTTAAAAATTAACATCTAATTAGCATGGGGTGTGTTGACTTGTGTTTACAGACCAGCTCTGCTTTTCATTTTATACTAAGATGAAGTATTCATTTATTTTTTTTAACCATCTCCCAATGTGATATTATATTTACAATAAAGAACATCTGGATATTTGCAATTGGAAAAATTTCCCTGCTTTGAAATATAACATTCAGTAAATAGTTCTTCCATTGCTAAACAATAATCAGCATGTCTCAGATATTCAAGTAGTTTTGCTTTAGTTAAATTTTTGCTTTTTGAATCATTTAAAATATCTTATTAAAATAGGTGGTGAAAAAGCAGGTTGGGCTTCAGGGGAAAATTTGAAATTTTGTAATAAATGAGGGTGATTATGCCAGCACAGTTGAATGTTAATGAAGAATAATGGCCCTTTTTCCTCTTTTGGTCTGGCCTTGGTCCTTTCAAGTGTGAGCATAATGTTACAATACTGCCCCCTCCTGTAAGTGTTTGTATGGCCCTTTCAAAGGAACGTCAAGGGAAAACAAGAAACCCACAGATGACTGGGGACAAGAATATCTCATTACATTTGGCATTTAAAAGCATGTTTGGAAGAGCAGTTCAGGCTCCTTAAAAGCATAAATATAGAATAATAGTATAATACATGCTTTTGTTTTTCAGTTTGTTTTCGTCTATATTAATGTTGTGCTGCTCTGCTCCTTTGAGTTAAACAGAGGAAACTCTTCCCTTGACAGGCTTGGAGGTGATGGATCTTACTTCAGGTTTTGTGAATGTGCTTTTGTTTTAATTAGTGTTGGTCTCAAGGAATTTTGCATCTTTGGAAAAAAGTGTGGAATATCTTTGAGGCTGGATAAAGAATGATGCTTTTGTCTATCTTCAGTGTGGCTTTGGTATTTTTAATAACGGAAACAAATCTTGTGGTGAAGTATGTCAATTCTACCAATCATATCTTAGAGTTCATCAAATCTTAAATCTAACTGTAAACAACTTCATATTGTTTTACATTGAGTAAAACTATGAATTCATGCAAACAAGGCTTTGGCATGAAAAACATTTAGACTGCCTTTTATTTGGGAGAAAAGTTGAATTCTTTCTTTTTTATGGATATTGCTTTAATAAAATGATTTTGAATGACATTTTTTTGCAGTGCATATTTTCTGACTTTGAAAAACAAATCGAAAGCCACTTATCATATGAATCATTGTTAAAGTCAGCAGTAATCCACTGTGTAAAATCTCCCTGTAAAGGCGTAGAGGCCAGGGGCTTAAACCTGGAGCACATTAAATTAGTTCCAGTCTCTCACGAATGGGCTTTGCCTGGCTTGCTTAGGCAGGCAAATCGGAAACAGGCAGTTTATAACAAGAAGTCTGCCCTAAAAACCATGGGGTTCATTGGAGAAAGATTTATATCCCCCACTTATATAAACATTACAAATGTGGACTGCAAGTAGGAGGGAAACCTTTATCGAAATCTCTTGAAGAGCTTTTTCATTGTGAGTAAAATGGACAGCTTGTACTGCTGTTTGAAGACTCGCCAGCATTTCTACAATCGTTGTCTTCAATGCTTTGCCTGATTAAAATGTAGCTTTGTGAAAACTAACCAGACCACCTACTTTTAATTTATTTTCATGATGAGACTAAGTTGGCATCAAGAGTACGGCCAAAAAACTGTGCCAAATGAGAAAATTATCATTTCAGGATTTTTGAAAAGACAATATAATTGTATAAAGTCATGGGTTAATGGAATCTGGGTATCAGTTTATATCACCTCCTGATTTAAAATGATTTTTATGTATAAACACTAGCCTAGGTATCGTATTGTCTTTGGGAATGTAATAGAATCCAGATGAGGTCTGAAATATTTGGTCCAATAAAATGAGAAAGACTGAAAAGAAAGATTACCATTTGAGATTAGAGTAGCTATTTATTTGATATTTTACATATGGCAGATTTAGGTTTATGAACTAAACTTCTGTTTTTCTCTCATTTAGTTTTATCTCATTTTTAATATGTTAAAATTTTCCATAGAAATGTGCTTTCCTATGCTCCCAAATCTGTATAACAGAGCAACAAAGCAAAAATTACCTGTTTTCTTTGGGCTTGTTAACAGTAACTACTATCTGATGGGTTTTAGTCACAATCCAGGTAGTTCTGAATCAGTATTTCCTTAGGATTTCTTCAGTCTATCTGGAAGATAGCATCTCAGTTTTTAGCCTTCTTACCTTGTTCCAAATGTACCTTAAAAGTGAGGGCTGACTATAAGAAGTGACATTGAGGGACATTGTTGGAGACTAAGCCCAACATGATGCCAGAGAAAAGAATTAGTGGTAAATAACTCTGTAAAGGGCCCAGCTGGCTTGTAAAAGAATTGGTGGTGAACAACTCTAAGAGGCCCAGCTGGCTTGTATTTAGCAAA
>PVKS010007550.1:0-72420 GCA_004027875.1 Aplodontia rufa | reverse complement strand
GCCCTGAAGAACCTGCACCCCACCCCTGCACACTCACCTGGGCATGTGTGAGGCAGCCCTGTGAGAACCTGCACCTCACCCCTGCACGCTCACCTGGGCACTGGCTTCTTGTCACCCTTGTCTTCCCCACCCAGGGATCTTGTCCGTGTTCCAAGTTGGCGATTATGTCGGGCTTAGAAGCACAGAGTCCTATATACATAAGAACGGGACATGGTCATGCCCTTGGCTCCATGGAAGCAGGAAGTGCAGGGCACGGGGACAAAGGGTTGAAGGACTCCTCAGGCACAACAGTGGACGGGGTGCGAGGTAGAGAAGGTGTGGGGCCACCTTACCCAGCAACACCAGGTTCCTGTAGTTCTCCAGCATCACCCTCCTGTAGAGGCTCCTCTGGGCAGAGTTCAGCCACTCCCACTCCTCTTGAGAGAAAGCTACAGCCACGTCCCCAAATGTCACCAGGCCCTGCAATGACACAACCACATTCTTGCCCAATCAGGCCTCACGTGCACCTGTGACTGGGGGGCCGATATCAAAGGAACCGTGTCCCCAGATCCCTGCGCTGCAGGCCTCACCCATGCTGGAATCGGGCTGCACGGGAGACAAGACGTAAAGAGGAGCTGGTGGGGTCGCGTGGGCAGAGGTCCCGCTCCCCTGATCCCTCAGGAGAAGAGCACAGGGGGATGCACAGCCAAGGCCCTGGCGTGAGGTCACAGGAGAAGGCGCTCCCTGGAGCCAGGGGAGGCCAGGCCCGCACATGCCTCATCCTGAACCTCTAGACCTGCAGAAGCGAAGGCCTGTTTCTCGAGCCTCTCCCACTATCGCCAGCTTATGACCGCAGCTCTAGATGCTGAAACAGGTCTGAAGATGAATACCCGGAGATCTGAAGATCCAGGAAAGCGCTGGAGCTGGCTGGCTTGCTTGCTTGGCTTGGTGCAGGGACAGGACCCAGAGCACACTGAGCATACGTTCTTCCCCCCAGAGCCACACCCGTGCCTGGACAGCTGGCTTGCCATCACGACCTCCACAGACAAGACAGCAACACGAGACAGCCCCTGCTTTGGAGACCACAGGGCTGCGGGGTGAAGGGAGTCGCACACATTTGACATCAGCTCCCAACAACGCACAAGAAGGCTAGCTTGTCACATGTACGACAGGCACTGCAGATTTCTCACACTGTGCGCATGCAAGTGGCCCGGAACAGCACAAGAGTGGGAACACATGCTCGACTGACAGAGGAAAAAGGAAAGAAAGAATGGGGAAAGAAACCTGAGCCAAAAACCTCAGAAGATCAGCGTGTCTATGCTCCACACTAGATGTCCATTAAAACAAAATTAACACCATGCTTTTCTAAAATAAAAACGAGTGTAGCCAGGTGTGGTGGCACACATCTGTAATCCCAGCAGCTCAGGAAGCTGAGGCAGGAGGATCATAAGTTCAAGGCCAGCCTCAGCAACTTAGAGAGACTCTGCTTCAAAATAAAAACTAAAACGAGCTGGTGATGGGCTGGAGCAATGGCTCAGCAGTTAAGGTGCTTTCCTGGCCTGCGGGCACGTGGGTTCAAACCCCAGCATCACATACGCCACAGAGTGTCGGAGCAACAAAAGCCACATGAAAAACTAAATAAAATTGATTCTCTCTCTCTCTCACTGTCCCTCTCTCTTTAAAAAAAAGAAAAAGAAAAAGAAAAAGAAAGGGCTGGGGATGTGGCTCAGTTGTTCAGTGGTTAAGTGTCCCTGGCATGTGCAAGTACGTGAGTTCAAACCCCAGCACCACGTAAAGAAAGAAGTGTCCAAGGAATGAGTCACATGAAAAACTAAATAAAAATTGCTTCTTTCTCTCTTGCTCACTGTCCTATTTCTAAAAAGAGAGGGAGAGAGAGACCCACCCAGGAGGCTGAGGCAGGAGAATGGCAAATTTAATTTGAGGCCAACCTGAACAACTTAGTGAGAAAAAATAAAAAACAGAAAGGACTGGGGATGCAGCTCTGTGGTAGAGCACCCTGGGTTCAATCCCCAGTAAAAACAAAATAAAGCAAGAATTGAAGTGCCCCTCAGGGGCAGGGGAGCATCCAGAGCACAGCTGCCCACAGCTGGACAGGCGCAGTGTGCTCTGGCCCAGGTGAGGCTGCTCCTGCATGGCTGGCAGGTGTTAGGACTTCCTGGATGATTGCACATGTTTAAACATGTATGCCATTCAAACTCTGGCCCCTGGGAGCTAGTAGAGGATGGATTTAATTGACTAGCACCATGGGATTTTCAAAGAACACACCCCTGTCGACAAGCCAAATGGCCAAATTCGGGCTCCGGCCCTTAGCAGTGCGGAAACCCTGGTGAACCTGCTCTCTGAGCCAGCACCAGGGACCTCACAGCGGTGGCCTGGTCGAACCAAGAGAACGTGCAAGGCTCATGCAAGTGCTACACAGTGCGGTGTGAGTGATGATGGTGCTCTCTGTCCCAACTCTGGCACGACCTGGTGTCCCCAGCCTGCCAGTAGACCCCACCCAGCTCCCACTGTGTTCTAGACAGATAAAGCCCCACACCGCAGCCATCTGACCAGCTTCCAGCCCAGCGTACCTGGCCACGTAACCCCAGTTCCCCCACATGGCTCTGCCCTACCCTCGGATGAGCCAACCCCACCCTGCCTGGGAAGACCACCTACGTAAGATGCCCTGGGCCCCAGTTCAGGCTCCGTCCACAGCCCCTGGCTCTCTTGCCTCCACCTGCTGGGCAGGCACACCTGCATGGTGCTGCCTACCCCACCTCCTACTGGCACTGCCAGGAGTGCTGCCTCACAGGTCCCAGTCTGCGGTCCCTCACTGTGCCACAGCTGCGCAGCCGGGACTGCACCTGACATGCACTTGACAGAGCCCCACAAGGAGCCCTGACCATTTACCAGGAACCAAAGCCCCGTGGAGACCAGGCTCCTGCTGCACAAGACACGATACACGATCACCTCCTCCCAGCCCACCAGCTCCAAGGGCCTTACAACTGCATGGCAGAGGGGGTGGCGAGGGCTCTGCAAATGAAGCCCTGAGAGAGATGGGAAACCCTTGGTGGAGAGACCTCCCAGGGTCCTAGGCAGCACCAACCACCCGGTGACACCTGCAGAAAGGAGCCAAGGACCACCTGACTCCTGACACACTGCCTGAGCTGAACCAACGCCGGTTAGCTCTCAGCAGCAGCAGAGCCAGGTGCAGGATCTCAACACGAGAGCAGAGCAACTGGTTTCTGAGGATGTTTACCTTGATGGGAAGAACTACCACCAGCTTCCTGGGGGGACGGTGCTTATCTGAGTGACCTGCGCTTTACACCAGCAGTCACCAAATGCTCACAGTTCACACAGCTCAGGGAGACTCGGCGGTGGAGAGCACCTGCACTGCCCGCAGTTCCAAAGCTCTGTACACTCACAACACTCCAGACACAACACTACACCCTGCACATCAGCCTCTTCACCCACGACCACCTGATGGGGCCGCTGCCTCCCGAGACAGCAGGTCTGTGCCTTGCCCTGGGTCACAGTTGTTCAACTGCAGAGCTGGCACTGAACTCAGCAGTCTGACTCCACAGCCTGCGCTGGACGCCAAGGGTCAGCAAGGTTTCTCTGTAAAATGCCAGAGAGAAAACACAGAGGCTCTGTGAGCCACCCGCCTCCCCACAGCTCCACTCTGCCACTGCAGCATTCAGAATGAACCAGCGTGCTGCGCTCCGAGATGAAGGCTGGACTTCGAGCCATTTTCACATGTATCAAATGCAGTTCTCCTCTTTATTTTCAACAATCGAAAAATGTACAAAACTATTTGCAGCTCATGGTCCATACAGAAAAGGTGATGGCCAAGTTGAACCCACAGGCCACCGTGTGCAAAGCCTGGCTTCATCGGGTACTTTAAAGCATGACACCTAGAGGCTAGCCTGTGCACTTCCAGAACTGCCCCACGGCGTGGGGCTGCTGTCACCAACACAGCTAGGTCCTGCCCAGTGCTTGCTGCAGTGATTAAATGCTAGAGCTAGCATTTGATCCCAGGACGCCCAGCTCCGTGGTCCATGCCTCTATTAAAATGCTCAACTCTGACAGCAACAGAAATTGTTAACACCCACTCACCCTAACGGTGAACCCAGATCCACTAGAAACAACACATTTTCAGACAAAATAAAACACTTTCTCTGACAGCTACATTACCCTGCTTAACGCCAGGCCCTATTCTACTCCAGTAACTGCAACATCAACATGCAGACATGCACACAGGCTTCACATGCTCACACCACGCTGTGGGGAAACATTACGCAGCGCAGAATCTGCACCAGGCATGGCATCCAACTCAGTTATTTAGCTCTTCTATAACATACGTATAAAATATTCAAATTTAACCAAAAAAGCAACTCTATCCCCACAGAAAAATGCTTTCTGTTGAAATATTACAGGAAAAAATGAATTAAAAGTATGTTACAGGAGGGGCTGGAGTGGTGGCTCAGTGGTTACAGCACCTTCCTGACATGCGTGAGAATGCAGGTTTAAACCCCAGCACCAAGTAAACAATCAAGTGCTTGAGCAGTGAAAGCCACGTGAAAAACTAAATAAAACTGATTCTCTCTCACTGCTCCCCCATCTCTCTCTCTTAAAAAAAAAGTATGTTATAGGAAAAAAGTATACTAAAAAGATTTTTTGTTGTGTTTCAATTAACTTTTTTTAATAAAGGAAAAGTGAGAGAGAAGGAAAGAGAATCAGCTGTCTTTAGCTTTCCACGTGGCTTTCGTTGCTGAAGCTTCATCGTGTACATGGTGTTGGAATTCAAACCCAAGTCCCCGTGCATGCCAAGCAAGAGCAGTGACCGACAAGCGACCATTCCAGCCCTCAATTGTTTTGTTGTTATTGTTATTTTGTTTTTTAAAAGAGAGAGGGACAGTGAGAGAGAGAAAGAGGATCAATCTTATTTTTAAGTTTTTCATGTGGCTTTCACTGCTCCGACACTTAGCTCTGTATGTGGTGCTGGGGCTCCAACCCGTGTCCTCAAACATGCCAGGCAAGCACTGCAACCACCGAGCCAAGGCTTCAGCCCCTGAGTTAAGTTTTAAAAACATGAGTGAAACAAATACTCTGTGATATTTATTTTTCTTGGTGGTTATTTTTTTGGAGCATTAATTCTAGTTTTTGAGGTCCTGCTGCTGTTACTAACATCCATATATAACTTTAGAAGTTTTAAGATTTCACCTAAGTTTGGGAAATCTTAGTCCACAAGAAAAGGGACATTTCTGGGAATGTTCTCAATAAAAGAATAAGAGATGAAGCTATTTTCAGGTTTAAAAATGATCATTCTAACTATACTAAACAGCAGCACTGGTCACAAGGGAACTCTGACTACATCTACACATTTATCCAACAAGTATTTCCTGTTATCAGGCACTGAGGCAAAACTGCCCCGAACCTCTGCCTATGAAGTACAGGAAAGAGGTAGAGGGAAAAAAGATACCAAGCAAATAACATGTTGAAAAGTGCGACGAGAAAAAAAGCAGGTCTGAGGGATGTGAGGAACTGTGGGAGGCTGAGGCTCCGGATGCTACAATCAGGAGCAGAAGGCGATGCTTGAGTGAGGTAAAACGGATGTCGGAGATCACCAGAAGCCAGGGGACGGCCTGCCAGTCACATGAGGGATTTGGCCCTTCTTCAGGGAAGCCACTGGAAGGTTTTAAGCAGAGTGACAGGAGTGATGGTTGAACAGGGTCTCTGGCAGCTACACTAGGTAGCAGCTATGGGGGGCATGGCCAGAAGCAGCAGATCACAGGGGCCCAGAGGCAAGAGACAAACAGGAAAGGATGATGAGGACCAAAGGCAGGGCAGAATCTGGCATCCAGAACCTTGCTTGCCTCCCTGACTTTCCATCACAGGCTGAGTCCTTGAGAGGAAGGTATGAGGCTTAGTCAGCTGGGCACGGTGGCCCACACCTGTAATCCCAGTAACTTGGGGGACTGAGACAGGAGGTTCACCAAGCTCCAGATCAGCCCCAACTTAGCCATGTTCTCAATGAAACCCTGCCTCAAATTTAAAAATAAAAAGGGCTACAGGAGCTGGAGCAGCGGCTCAGCGGTTGCAGCACTTGCCTGGCAAGCACAAGGACCCGGGTTCAAACCCCAGCACCACGTACACAAGTAAGTGTGGAAGAAACAAAGACCAGATGGAAAACAAAAACAAATTAAATTGATTTGTGGCTGGAGTGGTGGCTCAGTGGTTACGGTGCTTGCCTGGCATGTGCAAAGAGGATGCAAGTTCAAAGCTCAACTCCATGTACACAACTAAGTGTCAGAGCAACAAAAACCAAATGAAAAACTAAGTAAAACTGACTCTTTCTCTCCCTCTCTGTCTCTCTCCCCACCCTGACTGTCCCTCTCTCTTTAAAAAAGTTTAAAAAAGGGGAGGGGGCTGGGGTAGCTGGAGCGGTGGCTCAGTGGTTACAGCGGACCTGGGCTCAAACCCCAGAGCCACGCACACAAGTGTCAGAGAAACAAAGGCCAGATGAAAAACAAATAAAAACTGATTCTCTCTCCCTCCCAGTCTCTTTCTAAAAAAGAGGGAGGGCGACCGGGGATGTTGCTCAATGGTAAATTGTCCCTTGGTTCAATCCCAGAGGTTAAAAAAAAGAGAGAGAGAGAGAGAGAGAAATGGAGCTTGGCCATGTTTCTCCAGGCACTAGCACAGAGTGGGTGCCAAACCAACCAAACAGGCACAGCACCAGGGGCCACGTGTTCCCCCCGGGAGTACATTTCCACTCCATGAGACTCCTCTGAAAAGCTGGGCAGGGATCACTTCATCAACCAAGAATGAGCACTGGTTGGGAGGAAGAGGTAGCAGGCAGTTGACGCCCATCTCTCACCAGCACCCAAGGCACAAATTTTAAACGGAAAACTCTTCTCAGAAAACGTCAGTAAGCACTGAAAAGCAAGAGGGTGCTGGAAGGAGAGAACGCAACTCACCTGAGACGTGGCTCTCGGTTCAGGTCCTGGCCCCGCAACCTCCTGCTTGTCGTTCCTCTCCTGGAAAACGGCAGTGTCCCTGGAAGCCAGAGCTGGCGGAGGGAAAAGGGGAGGAGACCACTGTGCCGGCCTCTGGGATCACCCGCCAGTGACGCCCCTTTCCGCAGAAGCAGGGTGGGGCCGCTTCTGAAAGGCAGGTGGGCTCCCGCTGGCCACCGGGCAAGGGAAAGGCCGCGTCCAGCCAGGGTAACCTGGAAGGAGGAGGCTCCCCTGCACCGTGGCCCGGTGCTCCGGCTCGGGTGCAGCGTCCCTATCCTTGTCCGGCGACCTCCAGCCCCTGACCCCGCGCCCCACCCTGCCTCCCCCGCGAGAAGTGGCTGTCCCGGTCCGCCCGTGCGCTCACCTCCTCGACGGCGCCGGGGGGCGAGGCCGCTCCGCGAGCGCGGCCTTCCCCGCGCAGGGCCGGGCTGGGCGGCGGGCGCCCCCGCCGTCGGGCCTCGGCCCGCCCCGGGCTTCGAGCCGGGACGGCCTCGCCTCGGGAGAGCACCCGCGCCCGCCGCCCCAGGCATGTCAGCGGAGCCGCGCGCACCCGAGCGAGGAGGCGGACCCCGGGGAGCGGGCCTGCGGCACGCCCCCGGCCACACCCGCCGGCCGCGCCCGCCCCGCCCCCGCCGGAGGCCCGACGCTCGCGCGCACGCGCCCGGAAGTGGGCGTGGCCGGCGCGGCGCCCGCTGGGAAGCGTAGTCCTAGCACGGGCTGCGGGCCGCGCGTCGTCCAGCCCCGGGCCGGCCCTCGCGGAGCGCGCCCGTACAGGAAAGGCCGACGCCGGGCCGGGAGCCGGCCGGAAGCGCAGGTCGCCCCGGAGCCTCCTGGGAGCCGGCGCCGGGCTGGAAGTACGCAGACACGGGGCGGGGCCTCCAGGGGGCGGAGCCTGAAGGCGGGGCGGGGCTTCCCTGGGGGCGAGGCCTGCGGGCGGGGCGGGGCTTCCCGCTGCCTCCGGTAAGGCGGATGCTGGGCCTTCGGGCTCCTTCTGGTCTGCAGCGGGCACTGCGCGGGGTTCGGACACCGCCCTCACCTTTCTGAGCGCTCCGGGGCCGGGTGTGTTTCCGTGAAGGTGTGCGGCCTGGGTCCGCCCCCCTCCGCGATCTGCCAACCGCAGGTGACGGCGGATGCGCTCCGCTCCTGCGAGCTGCAGTGCCTTTTCAGGCCCGTGACAGGGTAGGGCCAGCCCGCGGAGGAAGGAGTCTTCCACCATGAAATGCCGGCCCACCTTTCGCTGCGCGCAGTTGCTGGTATCGCCCTGGTCTCCATCTGGACACAAGGTGACTTCCCTCTCCGAACCAGGTGAAAGGACAAGGTCAGCGCCTCCTCTCCGCTTCGGAGCCCACGAATGCGGCCTGCGGGCTCTCCTGTGCCTGCCCTCCCTACTTCCAGGCTGGCGGGGCACTGATGCTTTTCTCTGCACTAGCGATTGAGCGCAGAGGCGTTTTACCACTGAGCTGCGTAGTCCCCAGCACCAGGGGGGGAAAGTGAGGTTTGATTTGGGATGTAATTTTGAATCCAAAGTATTTACCTATCTAGACAATCTAATGAAAATATTAATTATCTACAAGATCCTAACTTCGGGTCCTTCTTTCTGAGGGGAACTTGGTTTTACGTCCATAGGGCTTTACCCACATCATGGGATGTTAATCCTTCCTTTCACCCAATTATGCCAACAAGGCACAACCCCACCACTAGGCCAGTAACAGTCACTCCGGAAATGCCTCGTTCTGAATGGCTTAACCAAGTGACAGTGTGACAGTCTCCTGTCATTGAACATGCAGTGGCTCCGTGAATCCTGGGGGTCAGAGACGCCCAGCACAAGGTGAGTTGTGTTAGAAAGGAACTGAGTGGCCTCCAGAGGAACACACCGCATGAATGCCATGGGAGTCTGTTAGGGAATTCCCGACCTTGAAGTAAAAGGGAAAGTCAGACTGCACATTAAAAAGTGCCATGGGCAGCTCTGCAGGTGGACAGCAGCCACACAGACTCTGCCTTCCACTGCAGGGAGCATTTACTCACCACCTACTATCAATGGAGAATACAAGGAAGCTTCAGCCCAAGAGGTGAGGTCTTACTTGGGGTACATGTTTATGAACTTTCCTGAAAGGCAATACAAGGATAAATTGGATTTCATCAAAAGAATGTATTTACATGGAAAACATGGGATGTTAAAAAAAAAGAATCACTAGGCTGGGCGGGCATGGTGGTGCACGCCTGTCCCAGGGCTCAGGAGGCTGAGGCAGGAGGATCACAGGTTCAAGGCCAAAGTCAGCAACTTAGTGAGGAGACCCTGTCTCAAAATTTAAAAAATTTAAAAGGACTGGCGATGTTGCTCAGTGGCTAAGCACCCCTGGGTTCAATCCCCAGTACCAAAAATAAATAAAATCACTAGGCTCAAAAGCAGGATGGAAATGAAAGAAGATTCAGTGAATTTAGAGAGATCCATTAAAATTATCCTAGCTGAAGCACAGGAATTGGGAAAAGGAAATACTTCAAGGAATAAACACTTAGAAACCAAAATAAAAATACCCTGTCAGGTCCAACTGAAAACAAAAAACCACCACCTGAAATATCTAGGGGTAAATCAAACAAAACGAGTATGAGATCTGTATGCTAGAAACTAAATCAAAATAGATGGAGATACTTTGTAGATTGTCAGATTCAACATACTAGCAAATAGTAGTTTTCCCCAAATGAGCATTCAGGTTTAATGAAATTCCTTCCAGTAGGCAGGGAATAATTAAGGATAACAACAGTGGAATAGCACCATCAACCAAGTTAGACCTTTGTCATACAGCCACATTCTAGACTGGGGCTAAACTTGCCATTGCTGCTCTGGATTCCTGCATCAGAAGTTTACCTCCCGGTCCCTTTCTTCAGTATGTACTCAACCTGGTTCCTGTGCTTTTGGAATCAGGTTAGAAAGGTCACAGTGGTTACAGGAAGGCACTGACAGCAGGGTGAGAGGCCATCTGGATCATCTGGTAACTCAAATCTGACATGACCTTAGACCACAAGTAAAATCTCAGTGGTGGCTGCTGACTTCATTGCCAGTTGTCTCTTCCTACAAGCAATAAATGACAAGCCATCGCACCCCAAGGGAAGACTCGTGCGCGCCCATCTCATAAACATCACTTATCTATCCTGAAAGGCCAGGGGCACCCACGCCCTGCCTTTGGGGTGTACATACTTTTGCTGTCCTTAAATCTTTGCTTGGCCTTACTTCCAACACTTCCTGGAATTTTTTTCAGTGGCATAAATCACAAACCTACCCAGGGCTGAGGTCCCACTGCCTCCCTGGAATGACCTCCTTGGATCCCTATCCTGGGACAGGTTGATACAAGAAATTAAAGAAGCCAGGCATCATGGTGCATGCCTAGAATCCCAGTGACATGGGAGGCTGAAGCAGAACTGCAAGCTTGAGCCCAGCATGGGCACCTCAGCAAGACCCTGCCTCAAAATAAAACCACAAAAAGTACTAGGCATGTACCTCAGTGGTAGCATGAGAGCTAATGAAGGAAGATTTAGCACCCTGGGGACCAATCTCTAGCGTGCATGCACACACACAAAGTTAAGGAAGGGGAATCAGACTCCTAAAGGTTCGCCAACAACTCTATCAATCCAGGAGCAGGTTTTAATAGCACCTGCTCTGCTGATGGTGCGTCACTGTCTGTCTGTGAAGTCCCCGCCTGTCCTAAGTGTCAAGCCCGTGATCATCCATCCTCCTGCAGAGGAAGGACTGAGCCTTAGCATACTGCCCACGCTCCCTCTGTTGCAGTTCCTCACTTGCTTCTTTGTGCCCATGGGGTGGAGTGCTGTCCTTGCCCGGCCTGGACGATGGGCATGCTGAGGCACACCACTTTGTGAACGGATTTCTGCTCTCTGATGCCAATCTAGAAGCCCAGGGAAGCTGAACGCCAGATGGTGACTTCAGTGGTGTCCTTGGGCAGGCTCCCTTGACTTGCAAGACCTGATGGCTGTTTCCAACATTCTGGGAACTGGTCGTTAGGCTGTGTGCGTACATATACATATAACGTATGACTGTGACACACATCTTGTGTTGAAAGCATGTCCTCAAGCAGCAAGGCTCAGAGGTGGGCCTTTCAGGCAATGATGGGACCCTGAGGACTGACACCACATCTGAGAGATCGATCCACTGACAGCCGAAGGACTACTGGGAGCGCGCCCTGGAAGGGCCTGTCTTCCCTTCCCCTCGCTGCTTCTCAGGTGCCGGGAGCTGGGCAGCTTTCCTCTGCCATGCCCTTCCTTCCTGATGTTTCTGCCTTGAGCCAACCAAGCACAGACTGAGTCACCTAAAGCCACAAGCCAAAAGAAATCTTTCCTCAAGGTGTTAGGGCCAGGTACTTTGGTCACAGTGACAAAAAGTTAACGCAAAACCCATCTACAATTTCATTTTTTCCCTTGGTTTGGTAACAAGGGTTGGCTTAGCCTAATGAAAGAAGTGGTATATTTTCAATCTTTTTTCTATATTCTAAAGCAGCTTAGTGGCTCCTTAGTTTAAGAAGCTCTGAACCCAGGTTTCCATTTCTTCGATTAAACATCAGTAATGTTTCTTTTTACTAAATGCAGTCTTGTATGTTCTCACCAACAAATTGTTAATTCTTTTGTTCCAGCCTTCTACAGAGCTCTAGCCACTTACTCACACATGTTCTGTCATATTTCTTTATCAATGAGGAGACAGAGCCTCACATCAAGAGAACCATGCATTGTTATACCGAACTTTAAAGGTAAGACATGTGCCAATCATCGTCTATCTGGAGACAATTGGAGTTTCACATTAGTGTCTGCAGTCATACCACCCTGAAGGTGCTCCATACCATCTGAACTTCAGAGTGTCAAAGCTGTTATGATCACCTAGCATTGCCACTGCTTTGCAGAGTTCACCGATTAAAAACAATTCTTCTGAACACTGGCCTGACACATTTACCCACACTGTGTAGTGAATCTCTATCACGTTCTGTTGTTGTGACACATTTACCTGCACTGTGTAGTGAATCTCTATCACGTTCTGTTGTCGTGACACATTTACCCGCACTGTGTAGTGAATCTCTATCACGTTCTGTTGTCGTGACATCCATTTTCAATAAAGTTGGAGATCACCGTCCAACTTTATTGGAGCCTGATTCTGTAACACACCCAGCTGGCTCAAGCTGACTGATGCAAAAAAAGAGCTCAAAATCAGCTCTCCTATCCAGCAGACTGAGTTCTGTCCTTCACCACTTGCTTTAAATGGACCATCCACAGATTTGTCTGAGAACTTGAAGTGGCCCATCCTGGATGGACGGGCAGGCCCAACAACGACCACTCAAACACAACTCGACTGACTGGAACTCACACCCATTTGCTTTAACCCAGCAACAACTCCCCAAGGGGAAGCCTGTGGGGGAATAACCCTGGGCCCAACAGAGGCACTGGCCCATGGGGCCCTCTTTCTTAACTTCCACGACCTCCAGGGGTGTGACCTCCATATGTGCTGTGTACAAATGTGTTCCCTAATGACATGGAAAGGTGTTCTCCATGTTAAAAAGACCAAATTAAAAATCAAGACACTGAGCACTTTACATGCAACAACTGAAATACTTCTAACAGTGGATTTTAAAAAGAGAATAACAATCAATATTCACATTTTCAAAAGATCACTACTTTGCTACGTGAAGAATTAATGTGAAGGGGACAAAAGTGGGTACATATCAGTTACAGATGACAGGAATAGTGCAGGTGAAGCCACTGCATTTCCACTAGGCCACCGGGACCCAAAAGTGGAGAACTGCAAAAATAGATATATCTACCGGAGTCAGTGCTGTGGGGAGGAAGGACTGGATGCCTGTGATGAAGACAGGAACTCAAGGACCAACAAGCCACACGCTCTGTCTGCGGGCTACTCCACATTCCTTAGGTTCCTAAGCACTCTCCATGGGAAGCCTTCCACACACATGACGGTGTCCAACCTGGCGGAAGGCTCTCCTTGTTCCTTGCATGTTTTTCTTGAGGCTGAATTCTCTGAAGAACCATGCGACTGACAACAGCTGAAAGTCATGCCACACACAGCTTTACTGTTTCTTTCCAATGTGACATTTTTGGTGACAATTAAAGGACAACTTTGTTCTGAATCCCTTCCCACATTTCACACAGACACAGGGCCTTTGGCCAGTGTGACGCCTCTGGTGCTTAGGATGGGCCGAGCCATCACCAGAGGCCTTTCCGCATTCCGCACTTTTACGGGGCTTCTCTCCAGCATGATCTCCCTGTCTTACCAGGTGGGCAGTGCAGCTGAGGCTTTACCGCATTCTGCACACTCATTCGGTTTCCCTCCTGTGTGGATTTTCTGATGTCTGGCAAGACATACCCTCCATTTGAAAGCTTTACCACATTGCTTACATTCAAAAGGCTTCTCTCCTGTATGAATCCTCTGAGGAGCAGTCAGCTGTGAACTTTCTTTAAAAGCCTTTCCACTCCTTACATTCACAGGGCCTTTCTCCAGCATGAAGCCTCAAATGAACAGCAAGGTGTGTGCTTTGCCTAGACGCTTCCCACACTCCTTACATTCATGAGGCTTCTCTCCTGCGTGAACCCTCTGATGTCCCGTGAGATACAATGGTGAGGGCTCCCACAAGCATCACATCCATACAGCTTCTCTCCTGCATGAACCCTCTGATGTCCCGTGAGTGACGTAGGATGGCTGAGGGTTCCCACAAGCATCACAGCCATATGGCTTCTCTCCTGCGTGAACCCTCTGATGCAGTCAGTGAAGAACCGCTGCGGAAGGGTTTTCCACACACATCACATCTGTAAGGTTTTTCTCCAGTGTGAATTCTCCTGTGCAAAGTAAGTCCACGTGAACACTGAAGGCTCTCCCACAGCCAATGCAATCAAAAGGCTTCTCTCCAGTATGGTTGCACCTAAAGTGCCGGGTAAGGGACATGATACAACTGAAGGTTTTCCCACACTCAACACTCTCATCGGGTCGTTTGCCTGAGTGACATCTCTGATGCTGAGCAAAAGATGAGCTATCCCTGAAGGCCTTTCCACATCCTTACACTCCTGAGGTTTATCTGCAGTACGAATCCTCCAATGCTGAGCCAGGCATGAGGGCTGCCTGAAGGCCTTCCTGCATTCCTTACACTTCTCCGGTGTGAATTCTTTGTGTACAAGGCGGCTTGCGTTCTGGCTGGAGGCCTTCCTGCGTTCCTTACATTCACGGAGCTTCTCTTGGGTGTGGTGCTGTGGTGCTGAGCAAGGTGATGGCTCTCCCTGAAGGCCTTTCCATGCTCCTTACATGCGAATGGTGTCTCGCCAGTGTGAATTCTCTGAACAGTCACAGGTGAACTGTGGGTGAAGGCTTTCTCACATGCATTACATTCAAAAAGGTTCTTTCCTGCGCAGTCTCTTGTGTTTTAGTACTGTGGAATGTTTGGAGAAGCTTTTCACATCAGACTTGTGCTTATAAACACTCTTCTCCACTGTCCAGATGGCCCTGTTACCTGTTTTGGCCCATTCACAGCCTATCTCCACAGCCAGGGCTTCTTTACAAGGAGTTAATTCTTTCCTGCTAAATGGCTCTTGACTTACCATCTGCCTCTCAAAAAGGTCTGCACATTCCCAACTTTTTCCAAAAGTGGAACACTCAAGCCCACAGTGTGTAGTTCTCTCCACAAACACATCACCACGTACAAACTGTTTCAGAGATGGTCTGTGTCTCCCATTCCACATCTGAAAGTCGGAAAATACAGATGTTTCCTTTATCACGGACTATTAACAAAGAAACATTTACAGTGAGAAAGGAAATTCAAAACTAGCTGTCTCTAGACATCCCCCACAACCACATGCTTTGTGACTCCTCTGCGACTTAGTGATAATCCTATGGTTATCTTTTCATAATTAGATGATGGATTTTTCCAGTCTTTTTCTTATTTCAAAATCCAGGAGATATGTCACTTCTCAGGCCCGTTCTTAACAGGGATCCTGTGATAAGCGTCTCAGCTTCAGCTCCTCCCCAGACCTGCAGGGCACTAGAAGTGCTTCCGAAAAGCATAAGATCCTCCCATGCTCACCCGGTAAGGGGCTTCTCATCACCTTGCTCCTCACCTCCCAAGGCCCTTTCCCTTGCTCCAATGAGGAGACTACACATGGCTTAGGAATGAAAGTCCTGAATATAAAAACGCACAAAACTCGGTCATGTTTTGGGTTATTTCAGGACTGTTAGCCAGCTTCTTAACTCTGCTGCAATGACATTATAGGAATGACTCAATACAGAGATAAAACACATTTGAAGGATAGACTACACAAAACTGGAATACTCTATTGGGACTGCCAACAGTTAACTCTGGAAAAGTTAAACCTTCTGAGGGGTGGGGAGCAGAAGTTTAACCCAGCATCTTCCTATTCTTTTTTAACAAGAAATTGAACCCAAAGGCACTTTACTGCTGATCCACATCCCCAATCCTTTTAAACTTTTTATTTTAATACAGGTTCTTGCCAAGTTGCTTAGAGCCGCACTAAGTTGCTTAGGGATCACCAAGTTGTGGCTGTTTTCAAACTTGAGATCCTCCAGCTTCAGCCTCCCAAGGGGATTATAGGCATATACCTCCACACCCAGCTAGTCCAGCATTTTCTAAGATCATCAGACAGTAAATGAGGTAAAAAATTGGGGGGGGGGGGTTTGAGAGAAGGACAGTGAGTGAGAGTGAGAGAGAGAGAGTTTATGTGAATCAATTTTTATTGAGTTTTTCACTTGGCTTTCGTTGTTCTGACACTTAGTTGTGTACATGGGTGCTGGGGTTTCAACCCATGTACTTGCTCATGCTGGGCAAGCACCGTAACCACCAAGCCACTGCTCCAGCCCCTGATGTACTTTTTTAAAGGGTCCCTAGAGACAGAATTTGGACTTTTACTCAAATTAAATGCCTGTTTAAAAAGACACAATACAGGGTTGGGGATTTAGCTCAGTGGCAAAGCACTTGCCTAGCATGCGCAAGGCCCCGAGTTTAGTCCTCAGCCCTGAAAAATAAATAAATAAAAAGACACAATACCCTTCAAAAGAATATGACAGACTCTAGTCTCTAAAATGTTTTATTTCCAGTGTCCATGATAAAAGTCCAAATTACTAGACAAAGGAGGGAAGAAAAAGTCAATCATACAAGGAAGAAAATGTAACCAATGGAGACCAATCCTGCAATAGCACGGAATTTTATTTTATGCAGTGCTGGGACAGAACCGAGGGCCTTGTACATACTAGGTGAGAGCTTCACCGCTGAGCCACATCCCCAGTCAACAGCTATTATATCTACACTCAAGAATGTAAAGGAACTGGGCTGGGGGCTGGGTAACAGCAAAAGGAGTAAAGTCCACAACTTATCTGGCGTGACTGTGTGAATTTTTTATGAGGGGATTAATAAACTTCTCTATGAAAAGAAGAATGTAAAGGAAAATGTAACGAGTACACAAAGAGGAAATTTTAGCAGAGAAACAAACTATAAAAAGATCCAAATGGAAATTCTATAATTGAAAACACAAAATGTGAAATTTAAAAATCACTAGATGGAGACCTGGTCATAGTGGTACACACCTGTAATCCTAGCAACGTGGGAGGCTGAGGCAGGAGGATAGCAAGTTCAAAGCCGGCCTCAGCAACTTAACAAGACCCTGTCTCAAAATAAAACATAAAAAGGGATGGGGATGTAGCTCAGTGGTTAAGCGCCCTGGGTTCAATCCCCAGTACCAAAAAAATTCTGTTTTAATTAATTTTAAGGGCTGAAGCAGTGGCTCAAGGGTTATAGCACCTGCCTGGCATGCGCAAAGACCCAGGTTCGAACCCCAGCACCACGTACACAATGAAGTGTCAGATCAACAAAAGCCACATGAAAAGCTAAATAAAATTGATTCTCTTTCTTACTGTCCTTTCTCTCTTTAAAAAAATAAAAAATAATTTTAAAAAATCACTAGATGGAGCCAGCCCTGGTGCACACCTGTAACTCCACTGACTCAGGAGGCTGAGATGGGTGGATTCCAAGTTCAGAGACCAGCTTCAGGATGTTAACAAGACCACATCTCAAAGTAAAACATCATAAAAAGAGCTGCCGGTATAGCTCAGTGGTAGAGCACCCCAGGGCAACCCCCAGTACCCAAAATTATTAAAAAAATTTTATCTTGGGAAACTCCAAAATTGATTAATGAAACAATTATTTTTTCATGGGTAAATGTATTTAATCTCAGAAACATACATAATGTAACCATACAACAGTTCCTCAAGAGTCAAAACAATTACACATGTACACAAGGCAGGAAGGGGAGGTTAAGAGTGTATATTGCTGGGCTAAAGTACACACTCAATACACACTGCACACCTGACCGTACTCAGCTGCCACTCTCCTACCAGTCGGCTAAAGGTAAGGGCTACGTCCTATGGGGCAAGTGGGAACCAGGCCCTTGACAAGACTGCTAATCAGATAATTTTCAATAGAAGAATTACTAAGCCCTATTCAAAAAGATCTTTCATGGAGGAGAAAAGCGATACCAACTAACCTGACGCTCAGCTTCCACTAGTTCAACAGTCATTTTTCCTTCTCCTCCTGGTTTCTCCTGGAGAACAACAGTGCTCTGGGAGGGCCAGGCTGGGGGAAGAGAAAGGATAGTGAGAGCCAAGGTGTTCACGGCACTCCTACAATCACAGCCTAAAAACTCTCACCTCCCCTTTCCACCTCCCAGTTTTCTTTAGTCCCATGCCCACATAACTATGTGACAACGGGCAACCTATGGCTCATGAGGGGGTATGATCTGTAACTTTTTCTCTTGCGTTCAAAGATTTAAGATTTTTCTCCACAAGCTGCTTTCCCATTATTTACTCTTCTTAAGAATAATTTTTAAAAAAGAATAAAAATAAGAGATATGCCAGGTACTTTGTAGAGATTATATTCAAACCTTGTTTGTGATATGGTCCTATAAAGGAATTATTTCCTCTATTTATAAAGGTGGACTTGCTCCCTTCTTCGATCTCTGCTTCATGCTCTGACACAGTCTACAGTTTGAAAAATGACTCGTAAAGCCACCAGAGACCAGGAGTACTGTCCCCCTGTCTAAACCTCCAAGGTTTTCACTTTTTTCTCCCCCTGGAACAACACAATCTTTAGCACTCAATTCTGCCACCTCCATCCCATCCTCAGCCTGTTCATTTACCCTCTGATATCCAGATCTGCAGGTGTCCCCTGACTGTAGGGAGCTTAGGAGCTTGTCACCCTAGTTCCTATTACTTACTGGGATTCTTGGATCTAGGGCTTTTAGCCCAGCAATACACAGTCCCAAATAGTCACACACACAAAGAATCCAGTGCTATCAACCTTTGGAAGTAGTCTGCCCGTATACACTAGTCAACCAGGGCCACAATCACAAACACACAGGGTGACACAAATACTAACACAAGATATCACATAAATTATCACACAAGAGGGCTGGACCAGTGAGTGGCTCGGTGGTTACAGCGCTTGCCCAGCATGCATGAGTACACGTGTTCAAACCCCAGCACCCACATACACAACTAAGCATCTGAGCAACAAAAGAAATGTGAAAAACTCAATAAAATTGATTCTCTCTCTGTCCCTCTTTCTCTCTCTCTCTTTTTTTAAAAGAGATTACACAAGAGACAACCCAAGCACCTAAAGAGAGGCACATCATATGCAGTCACACATGCTCCCAGAGAGCCCAGGAGAAGCACCCATGGCGACTGACAAACGTCTTCACACACTCCCAATCTCATCCGCCACACAGCCAGGGCCACCTCACATGGTCCCCATGCTGCGCTCCACCACCTCCTCCCAGGCGACCTTAGTACAGGCTTCTAAGTAACTCCACGTTCTCATGGCTTTCTGGCCCATTTTGTTCTCTCTCACACACAAACACCAAGGACTCACGCCCAACAGTATCTTCAGACACAGGAACCTCCCACATTCCAGTCTCGCTCACACACACTGCCTGGTCTTCCACGCGTCCACCGCTTCCTCACAGACACAAATACACACTAGTTTTCTCATCTCTCTCATATTCTGGCATGCACCCTCCCAAGCGGGTCACAACTCCAGCCGCACTGCGCAGTGGTGTCCCACCCACTGTCCCGTCCACCTGCACCCACACAGCCTCAACTCTCCCACCCTGTGCGGCTGTCGCAGGGACCTCACCTTTCACAGGCAGGCACAGCACTGCTCGCACACCCACGCGGGACCCAGGCTCTCACAACCACGTCTCCAACACACTCTGACAACGCAGAGGGAGTTTCTCCTCTCCACGCAGGACACGCGTGACACCCGCCTAGTGGGGTCCCCCGCCCGTCCAGCAGCCGGTCCTTCTGCAGCGACTGAAGCCGCCTCCCCGCAGGTACGTCAGACCCCGGGACCCCCGGCTGCCCCTCCGCCGCGGGGGCCGGGGCTTCGCAGCCGCTCCTTCCTCTGTAGCCATCCGCTCCGAGCAGCCCTACGCGGGTCGCTCCGTTCCCCGCAAGTCCCCGCACGTGCTCAGGCTCGGCGTCTCTCGCTCCACGGTCCGCGAGCACCCGCTGGCCGCCTCCGGACCGCGCAGCGCACCTGCGCTCGAAAGCACCTGCGGAAAGCTCCAGCGCGCAGGCGCAGCCCCGCCCAGGAGCGCGGCGGAAGGGGCGGAGCCCAGCGCCTGTGGCGCAGCGGAGAGGGAAACAGAGCGTCCCAGCGTGATTACGTGAACGCGGGAGGGCGCGTCCAGGTGCTCTCGCCTCGCTGGTGAGCGCGCGATTCGCGCAGGCGCACAGAAGGCGGGGTCCCTTTCTGCCTGGTTGCCAGGTCGGGTGCTCGCGACGACTGCGTCCCTCAGCCTGCGACCTGTTTTGGTACAGCTTGAACCGAAGAGCACTTACCCGCTGAGCCACGCCCCCAGCCCTTCAGCCTGCCACTCTGTGACCGCCGGGGCCCGCGGATGGGCGCTTCCGTTGGGCTCAGGTGTGCCGCACTAAACAGCCACCGGAAGCCGCCTGTCGGTCACCCTGTGACTCCGGAAAATGAGTGCGTTTGTCACCCACAAAAGGGGAGCGTCGTTTTCAGTGTTCAGAGAGGTGACTAAGACGGCGGCTTTGGAACCGGACCTAGGATTGAATCCCGTTCTGCCCCTCGCCAGAGGGGAAGTCCCACTCTGAAGGGCCACGAAAGTACTCAGTTTGTACCTGCATTAAGAAAAACACTCGAGGGATATAGTGATGGAGGCCGAAGAGGGGCTTCGGGACCCTGTCCCCAATTACGGTGACAATGTAACTTAAAACTGGCTCAACTGGTGTGCGAGGTGCTCGCGATCACCTCTTAGATGCTGCAGAACTGAGGCGGAAACCAGGGACGCAAGGCGAGACCACCAGTGACACTCTGTGCAGCTATTTTATTTCTTGATACTTTACAGTTCACCGAGCAAAAATCTTTTTTTTTAATTGAAAGGGCCAGTGAGAAACAATTTTTATTTAGTTTTTCATGTGGCCTTCGTTGCTCGGTCATGGTTGTGTATGTGGATGCTGGGGTTTGAACCCGCGTCCATGCGCATGCCAGGCAAGCACCATAACCGCTGAGCCACTGCTCCAGCCCCACAAAAGTACATCTTAAAAAATTAATTGCATTGAGTACTTTATGATACGCAGTCTATGTAATGCGGTTACCTTTCTTCTCTCCAGATGTCCTACATCCTTCACCTGAAATATGAACTCCTGCTTTGTATAACATTGCTGTCTTCACACAGGAGTTAGACCCCAGATATTCCCAGGTATCCCTGACGGTTCTGTCCCATGACCATGACTTCGTCATCACGTTAACCCTTCAGTAAACTTGTTCCTCTTCCACCATTTATGCAATCCTACAAACTGGCGTCTGTCAGCAAAGTTTTTGGCAGAGTACCTCCATGATTTGCACAAAGGTAGCTGTCATTTGTAACTTCCTCAGGTATTTGTAAAACACACTCACAAACACAAAAAAAGAGGGATACACAAAGATAAATCAATTTTATTTTTTCACTGACACTTTGTTGTGTATGTGGTGCTGGGGTTTGAACCCAGGTCCTTGTGCTTGCCAGGCAAGTGCTCCAGCTGCTGAGCTACTGCTCCAGCCCAAGAAACACTTTTGAAAAATTCTTTTCAATAAGATGCAGAGTTGTCTCTACTACTTTTCAACTCCACTATGATAGGCAGTACGCATTTACCCCACAAGATCTCAGCACCTATTACGTATTCAGGACTGGGGGCTATGAACACCTGGCAGGACAGGTGGCAGGCATCCAAGCTGCAGGGTCAACCTGATGTCTCAGACTGTCACTAGTTTCCCATGTCCATTAGTAACAGTTAACCTGCATGAGGATTTGGTAGGATACCTTATATCAATGTACATCTAGCTCTGGTGTCAACCAACGTTGTTACTCTGAATATTTTTTGAAGACTTCATTGTCACCAATTCTGTATAAAGTCTCTGGTCCAGAGACAAGACTGGGACCCCTGAACCTTAACGTTTTCTCCAGTCGTCCCACCCCCAAGGGCTAGAAGACTCAGGAAGCCATGGGCTCTGCTGTCACTACGTCTCTTAACACGAGAGGCTCGGCCCTCTCGTTGGAGCAGAATGCACTCTGCCTTTCTGAGGGTCTCCCCTTTTCGTTTCCTTACTGTCTGAGGCCTCTGGTCCTTTGGCAGCTGCTTCCACAAGTGCAGCAGGGTGGCCTCAGGTTTGTTATCAGCTTTCCTTATACCCGCATCTACCTACAGGAGATTTGAAGGTCCTTCCAGTTGTTCCCGGCTCTTGTTTTCTGCCACAGTCTGTCTCCTCAGATCTATCAGCTGTGCTGCTTGCTAACAGGGATAATACTGATAGCAGTGAAAGCAGTATTGACAGGAAGTTAGATTCCCCACTTCTGCTGGCAGATGGGGTGTCGCAGGCTGCAGGCCAGTTTCCTTCGGGTTCTTGTCTTGCGAAGATGAAGATGAAATCCATGGACAACGATGAAAGGGAAGAATGAATAGAGAAGGATTATTTAAGTGAGCAAACAAAGATCCTGCACTTGTGGGAAACCGTCATTTCTCCAGAAAATGGAATTTGCATCCTGTAAGCCTTTTTTTTAACACTAAAGTTGTGGGTTTGTAATGCCCAACGGATGGGGAAGAAAAAGGAGAAAGTCACTTCAAGGGCTTTTCTGCGAGGGAGCCAAGGTGTGAAAGGTAAAGGCTTTCAGCTCTCCTAAGCCTCCAGGCGTGCTTGACTAAGTTTCCCCTCTACATCTCAACTTCCACGGTCTGGACAGCGCCTTCACTCAGGAACCAAGGATTGTGTTTAATCACAGCTTCTAATAGCTCCCTCAAACTCGATTCAAGAATACAGATAGCTGTCTGCTTGATGACTCCGCGGACTGCACGGTTACCCGTTTCTTCACTTTCTTTTTTATTTCCTGCTCACAGCAGACCTTCCCTTTCAGGTCCCTATTCAGGTGCCAGTCTGCTGCGTCCAGTGCAGCAGGGAGTCCTGCCATCCTAAAGGACAGAGTCTGAGGGAATTGAAGTGTGGGGAAGCCAGGGGCCACTCCACACTGAGCTTCTGAGCTACTTTCAGGGCCTTTAATTCACAAGAAACACAGGATCTTCAACCAACCAACAGGAGGCAGCATTAGGCCAATATCCCCTTAAGGCTCCCAATCTGGAAGCGATCACTGTTCTCCTGCAGCCCTCATACAGGGCCACGTCACCCCTGTCAGCAAGCTCCACAGCCCGGGCCCTTGCGTGAGGCCAGGTGCATCTCAGCTCTGCCCCAAAGAGATGCGACGGTTTCCCACCGGCGATGCAGGAGGGACCTGAGCATCACAGGCTGGGGCCTCCACATCCAATCACAGTCCTGGTCTACGCAGGACTGTGCTCTAGCCAAGAAACCATCCATAATCTCTGGATGGTCCCTCTCTCCTCACCAGGAATCAGAGGCGGAAAATAGATTCAGAAAAGGCTGAATGGAGACAGCAACCTAGAAGCTCTGGGTAATAGAAGATAATCAATAACAAACTGAAGAACACCAGGCTAGGTGGCTGGAGCACTGGCTCAGTGGTATCACACTTGCCTGGCATGCATGAGGATGCAGGTTCAAACCCCAGTACCACGTACACAACTAAATGTCAGAGAAACAGGCCAGATGAAAAATAAATAAAATTGATTCTCTCTCTCTCTTTTAAAAAAGAAAGGAAGGGCTGGAGCAGTGGCTCAGTAGTTACAGCACTTGGGTTCAAACCCCAGCACACACGTACACAACTAAGTGTTGGAGCAACGAAAGCCATGTGAAAAGCTCAATAAAAATTGATTCTGTCTCTCTCTCACACACACCTGTCCTTCTCTCTTTAAAAAAAAGAAGAAAGAAAGAAAAGAAAAGAAAAAAGAAAAAAGGGAGGGAGATGGGAGGGGTGGAGCAGTGGCTCAGCAGTATCACACTTGCCTGGCATGCATGAGCATGCGTGTTCAAACCCCAGCACCCCATACACAACTAAGTGTCAGAGAAACAAACGCCAGGTGAACACTAAATAAAATCGATTCTTTCTCTCCATATCTCCCACTGTTTTAAAAAAGAAAGAAAAAAGAAAATCAGGCAGAAATTCCAAATATTATAGGACTGGGTGGGGCCTTCTGGAAAACTAAGGCAGCATGAAGACCCGCCCCCAACCTGATTCTTGCGAACAAGTCAGCAAGTTTTAATGCATGTTGCTCAGATTAACAGGGACGAGCTTATTGAAGGGGTAGAAAAAGGAAAAGGGGACACTCTCAAGGGACGGAGTGGGTTCTCTCGGGGGAGAAGACAATGTGCCTCCCCTGCACTCCAGTTTTATTAAGGATCCCAGAGAAGTTTCCAGAGTTTGCTGAGACCTCAGAGTCTGCAGAGACCCCCACACAAGTCCGCAGAGACCTCTGAGTCCTCAGAGACCCCTGAGGGCGCGGAGACCCCCACCTGGCGATGATTTCTTCAGGGCCAACACTCTCTACTTACAAATAGGATAACGACTCCACAGGTCGGTTCATATCAACCCCACGATTTGCAACAAAGGAAAAACTTGACTGACACACTTAAAACATGAGGTTTAACATTTAAAAACTCAGGTTATGGAGAGAAGAAGTTCAACCTACACTCTTAAGGCGTGACTGTACTTACTGCGTGGCCCGCCTTGGCCCTGTCCACTGGTGCTCATGTTTTCCCTGCTCACCGGGCAGCCCTGCAGGTGGACTTCCCATCCTGAAGCACATGGCCTGCTAGGCCTGCTCTGGATGGGGGTGCTCTCCCTCGGAATGTGCAGAGTTCCTGCCCTTGACATCTGTGCTGGAGGAAGGGTGGCACTCTGTTTCTCTGAGTTGGCTGCAGGCACTGTTCCCGTGGGAAGCATGTGAGTCACATCACCCTGCCTGCACGCAGCAACTCCGCCAGATCCTCGCCTGCATCTCTGGCCAGGCACTCCACTTTCCTACACCTGCATTTATATTTTCTCCTGTGAAGAAAACCAAACCTGACTGCAGGCTCTTTAGAGGAGTCATGATTACTGGTACTGAAAGGAGAAGAGGTAGGCAGAGAGAGGTTCCCTCTCCAGGAATCAAAGCCCAGGGAGCCCGTGTTCTGTTGATATGATTGACAGAAGGGGGCAAAGGACAGGAAGGACTTTAACTACCTTTTTCATATCAAGTTTTGGGTCATGGGTGTATACTGTTTATTCAAGTGTTGTTTATTTTGGTACAGGGATCGAACACTGGGGACTTAACCACTGAGCCACGTCCCCAGCCCTTTTTAATATTGTATTTTGAGACAGGGTCTGGCTAAGTTGCTGAGGCTGGCTTTGAACTTGTAATCCTCCTGTCTCCCGACTCACTGGGATTACAGGCAGGCACCACCACACCTAGCTCAAACGTTCAATTTTAAAAACAGAAGCAAAACAACACAATTGAGTGGTGATTAAACAACAGTCAGGAAAACACATTTTCCTTGGGCCAAAAACAAGACAAAGAGACCGAGCTGCTTAAGACTCTGAATTATGAGACTGAGCTGCTTAAGACCCTAACTTCCAAGGATGGACACTCTCGCCAAGCGCCCAGTTTCCTACCACAGCAGGCAGAATTATGGTTCTCCCACGTTTAAGTCCTGACCAACTCAGGAACTTTTAGACATGATTCACGAGGGGGGTTAAACTGCACGTATGATCAAGGCTTTTAATCTGCTGTTTTAAGATGATTATTCTGGAATGGCCCTGGCTGGTCTTAAGATGATTACTCTGGAATGGCCCTGGCTGGTCTTAAGATGATTACTCTGGAATGGCCCTGGCTGGTCTTAAGATGATTACTCTGGAATGGCCCTGGCTGGTCTTAAGATGATTACTCTGGAATGGCCCTGGCTGGTCTTAAGATGATTACTCTGGAATGGCCCTGGCTGGTCTAAGATGATTATTCTGGAATGGCCCTGGCTGGTCTTAAGATGATTACTCTGGAATGGCCCTGGCTGGTCTAAGATGATTATTCTGGAATGGCCCTGGCTGGTCTTAAGATGATTATTCTGGAATGCCCTGGCTGGTCTTAAGATTATTCTGGAATGGCCCTGGCTGGTCTAAGATGATTATTCTGGAAGGCCCCTGCACGTGGGGTGCTGCTCGCCTCCACATTCTTGACCACTATTTGGGCAGAGATGCTTCCTGACCACCCCCAGCCTTGCCTCTCCCCTCAAGACCACCTCCCTTGTTTCCCCCCCTTCACAGCCCTTCTCTGCTCTTGCATTTTAATGACCCAATGAAGACTTGATGTTTAGATTACGACCACTCACCCACACTTCCATTTACACCTCACGCACTCGGAGTGACATGCAGTGGGGCCACTGCTTCTCCTGTCAAGAGCCACTGAGACTGTCTCCTTGGGTGTTTACTTCAGTACAAAATGATGCACATTCTGAATTCTTCCATGTGCAAGAGTTTCTTGCACCTTCACAAATCAGCTGAGTGTTCCTGGAGCTTCAGTGATCGATGGCCCTCACGCTCATGAGTGATGGCTTCTCTCTTCCAGAAGAGGGGACCAGCGTTGGCCCAACACACGATAAGACTAAGGAGGCATATCAGCACACACAGGGTGAAACAAAGGAACAAGGCCCAACCAAAGAAACTGTGAATTTCCTTACCAAGGATTCACATTCTGAGTTTTGAACTTTTCTCTTCAACTAAGAGCGGAATCTAGGTAAGTGCTACCACTGAGCTACGTCCCCTTGTTGGAAAACATTTTGAGCAGGGTCTAAGCTGCTGAGGCTGGCCTTGAACCTGTGATGATCCTCTTGCCTCAGCCTCCAGAATTGCTAGGGTTAGAGTTGCTGGGGTCATTTTTTGGTACTGAGGATTGATCCCAGGGCCTGGCATACATTAGGCAAGTTCTCTACCACTGAGC
The DNA here is from genome assembly GCA_004027875.1 of Aplodontia rufa. Taxonomy (NCBI): domain Eukaryota; kingdom Metazoa; phylum Chordata; class Mammalia; order Rodentia; family Aplodontiidae; genus Aplodontia; species Aplodontia rufa. The sequence continues at coordinate 45,987 of PVKS010007550.1, read as the reverse complement.
TACATCTCCAGCCCCATCTGTTCTCTAATAAAATGACAGGGGTTGAAAACAAACACATGGGCATGACTGGGGATGGAGCCATGAGTGGTGGGAACACGAGGCTAAGGGAATAAGTACAAAATGGGCCACATTCCTTCTTTTTTAAGAAGCAACTGACTGCATTCCTGCTTGCTTAATAGACAGGACATGTCACATTCCTCAGCAAACCACTGATACGCAGGAGAAAGCCAGGTCTCAAACAGAGTCAATAAAAATACAAGTTACTCTGGAAGGATTTCTGTGAATCCAGAATTCAAGGAGATGAGGATAATTCCCCCTAACCATATAATCTGTAAGAACAGGCTCCAATTAGAACCAGTCAGCATGGCCCAAAGACCTACAGTGGTGATGGCAGTGGGGACTTGGAAGTCTCATGTCATCCAGCTTAAGTCAAAAGTTTAGGTGGGGGCTGGAGCTGTGGCTCGGTGGTTCCGGTGCTTGCCTGGCATGCATGAGGACACAGGTTCGAACCCAAGCACCACATACACAATTAAGTGTCCAAGAAACAAAGGCCACATTTTTTAAAAAAATGTGTAAAATTGATTCTCTCACGCTCTCTTAAAATTGAAAATTAATATAGGGCTGGTGGTGTGGCTTAGTGGTTGGCGCTTGCCTGGCATGCACAAAGACCCAGATTTGAACACTACCACCAAGTACACAACAAAGTATCAGAGCAATGAAAGCCACGCATAAAAAACTAAATAAAATTGATTCTCTCTGTCCCTCTTTAAAAAAAAACATGAGGTGGACCTGGGCAGGACTCTCTGGAAACTTCTCTGGGTCTCTCATAAAATGGGAGTGCAGAAAAGGCACACTGTCCCTCTTCTAAGAGGACCCATTCTCTCCCTTGAGTGTCCCCTGTCCCTGTACCTTCCATAAACTCATGCCTGTTAATCCGAGTAACATATCTGAACTCTTTCTGACCTGATCTCAAGAACTGGGACTTGAAGGGGGTCTTTACACTACCTCAGTTTCCTGGAAGGCACCAGTCTTATAACAGGCAAAAACACATCAAAGATAAGTCATCACAATTAGTATCACAACATGTAAAGATAAAATACCAAAAGAATTACCCTGGGTCATGTTTGAGCAAACTTTTTGTCTAAAAAGCCAGAAAGGGGACTGGAGCAGTGGCTCAGCAGTTAAGGCGCTTGCCTGGCATGCAGGAGGATGCAGTTCAAACCCCAGCACCACACACACAACCAAGTGTCCGAGCAACAAAAGCCATGTGAAAAACTAAATAAAATTGACTGTTTCTCTCACTGTCCCTCTCTTTAAAAAGTAAAGCCAGGCTTGGCGGCTGGGCATTGTGATGCTCCAGTGGTGAAAAGCAGTCATACACTGTGAGCATGGCTGTCCCCGTGAGGCTGTGACAGGCAACGGGGCTGGGTTCTGCAGAGCCCTGCCAGGAGAGTCACTATGTAACGCTAACGTGGTACTCATATGCAGAGGGTCAGTAACATGTCTTTATAGGCCAAGTAACACAAATTAAAAGGCAAACATCTCCGGAAATTCAAGATTTGGGTAAAAAAATATCAATTTTAGGAAATTCTGATCCAATATATCAAATTATATAAGAACAAGGGGAATTTTGTCATTAAAACCAATGACTTTAATATGTAGAAACTTGTATCCAGAAAATGTAAATGTAGACTTTAATATATATATACACATATGTAGTCTACATATATAAACATACATATATGCATACATACACCTTGCAATTCTCCTGCCTCAACCTCCTCTAGCCACTGGGATTACAGGCATGTACCACCATGCCCAGCCATTTTTGAAGTTCATGGAATATATCAAAAAACCAGTCCTATACTAACAGAAAATCATCAAATTCATAGCAGACATTTTTAGGCCACATTTATCAATCAAAATAAAATAAAAATCAAAGATGCATCATTTAGAATGCTTTTGGATGCAAATTTACAGAATATTCAACTACAAGTAACACCAGCAATAAAGGTTGATTTTTTTTAAACCAGGCATCAGAGTTAGTCACAGAATTCGCCAGGTAGCTAGCTGAGTGCCGACCATGCTGAGCTGGTTTCTCTGAGGTCCTATTTTCTCCTCTTGGTTCCACCACAGACGCAGGCATCATATCCTCATAGAAAACTGTTTAGGAAGTGAGAGGGAAGGGAGTCTTCACAACACACCTCCTTCTGAAAGGGGAAAATCTCTCCCCAAAGCTCACTAATTCTGGGACATACCGGTCACTGTGACCTGCACAATGGTGTGTGGCAGAAGTCGAGAAGCTACCCAGAACAATTTAGCCACGTGCAAACAGAGACAGGCTCCCAAACTGAGGTCATTCTGAAACAGGGATGCTGGAGCAACAGTGCAAAATGATGCAGTGAAATAGGGGAGGCCTAATGCACGGGGGTGGACTCGGAGCAACAGCGGGACAGGAAGAAATAAAGAAAACCCACGGAATCATCTAAACCACGAGTGAGCCGCGCACGGAGCACCCAGACCTGGAGCAACGGCGGGACAGGATGAAATAAAGAAAAACCCACGGAATCATCTAAACCACGAGTGAGCCGCGCACGGAGCACCCAGACCTGGAGCAACGGCGGGACAGGATGAAATAAAGGAAAACCCACGGAATCATCTAAACCACTAGTGAGCGGTGCACGGAGCACCCAGACCTGGAGCAACGGCGGGACAGGATGAAATAAAGAAAACCCATGGAGTTGTCTAAACCACGAGTGAGCGGTGCACGGAGTAGCCAGACTCCTCATTCTTTTATTAAGAGAGCCATCAGCACCGTGAGTCAGCAACTGTAAATTTGACAGCTGAACTGTAAAAACACAAGCTGTCTCCTCCTAACTTCCAACCTCCTTCTAGACGTCACTGTTCTGCTGCAATGCTGTCTGCAGGACTGAGTGGTTTGCTGTGTGCAGCACGTGGGATTTTTAACTTTCCCACACCTTACTTCCTTGTAAGCACAATCTTTAGAGAAACATTCACAAGGACAAGAGGGAGCCATAAGACAACGGACTCGCTCACAACTGATTTGCCTCAGTGTGCACACCACACAGGGACACATGGGAACTGTGATTATCCTAGGTGACTGATCACCTTTTATGGTGTCACTTCCTTCTGGACTCTTCTCTGGTCGCCCAGGTCTCTGTGGACTTCAACAGTGTGTTTGGTGTCTAGCATTCCTCAGGTCTGTGTCCGTGAGAGGCGTGGACTCGCTCAGGCTACAGCGCACCCCTCTTGGCAGGCCTGACTTCCTGTTACCCTCTATGGCAACTTCACGATTTCCCTGTTATGTAATCCAAGAGCAATTTGGCCAGTTCCTCACTCACCCACAAGAAAACAAAAACCCTTGGCTCTTGTTGACATTAGTAAGCTATGGGTAACAAATGTGGTTCTGGGATACGTCAGACGAGTGCTCCCAACCCTTCCTGCCCAACAATAGTGGCCTCCATGATCTGTGGGCACATGACATTCTGCAGACTTGTGACGCGGGGTGAGCATTCCCATTGGCCATCCCTCAGTCCCCCTGAAGGACGCAGGGGTCAGCAGCTGGGCCTGGCCTTAGCTGCTAGGCTTTCCTTTTCCTCCTGTTCACGTGGTGGCTTGCCGGCACGAACTCCCCGATGGTCAGCGATGGGAAAGTGCCAACAGCGGGTGTTCCTGCACTTACAGGTTCATGCGCTTCTCCACTCCACAGCCTGGCAAGTTGAGCAGCAGTTGAACGTGAGCCAAGGTTCTCCCCCACCGCTCGTGTGCACAGGGCTTGCCATCAGCGTGAGTCTGCGCGCAATGACCAAAGGCCTTCCCGCACTCCCTGCTTTCGTAGGGCTTCTCGCCCGTGTGGGTTCTGTGGTGGACGGTGAGGTGCGAGACCCGCTTGAAGGCCCGTCCGCACACTGTGCACGGGTAGGGCTTCTCGCCCGTGTGGGTCCTCTGATGCTGCCCCAGCTGAGAGCTCACTCTGAAGGCCTTCCCACACACCCTGCACAGGTAGGGCTTCTCGCCTGTGTGGATCCTCTGGTGCCGAATCAGAGTGGAGCCCTGATTGAAGGCTTTCCCGCACTCCTTGCACTCATAGAGCTTCCTGCCAGTATGAACAGTGTGGTGCTGGATCAGCTGAGACCGATGGCTGAAGGTCTTCCCACACTCCTTGCACACGTAGGGCTTTTCCCCAGTGTGAGTCCTGCGGTGGACTTTGAGATGCGAGAGCCGATTGAAAGCCTTGCCACACTCCTTACACTGGTAGGGCTTCTCCCCTGTGTGAATCCGCTGGTGTTCAATCAGCTGCGAGCTCCGGCTGAAAGCCTTCGCGCAGTCCCTACACTCGTAAGGCTTCTCGCCAGTGTGAACTCTCTGGTGCTGGATGAAATTGGAACCAGAATTGAAGGCTTTTCCACATTCCTTACACTCATACGGTTTCTTGCCAGAATGAATATTCTCATGCTGAATTAATCGTGAGCCATATTTAAAGGCCTTCCCACATTCCTTACATTTATAGGGTTTCTCATTAGGATGAATTCCTTGATGACTGATCAGGAACTCCTCTGGCCAGAAGTCTTTCCTACATTTATTATATCTCCATGGCTTTCCTCCAGTATGATTATTCTCGTAACAAGTAAGGGACGCTCGCTGGCTGAAAGTAGGCACGTCGTGACTGATGAACATTCGACTGAACTGTCTGCCTGGACTTCCGGGCTGTCCGTCACACTGACTTGTGCACTCCCAATCATCTGGGAAGCCTGAGCTCTTGAGCCCGGAACTTGCAAGGCGTTCCACTATCTCCCACGGTGGCGCTCTCACTTCCTGGGCATGCTCCTCTGGAGGTAAGACCTTGGTATTGTGTCTGGACTCCAAGACTGAAAAAGAAAAAGGGTGTTTTTAAGAGGAAGAGTCAACGCTACTTATTTTTCCACCTGGATTTGTTTTTCCTTCACTTGGTTGTGCACGTGGTGCTGGGGATGGAACCTGGGTCCTTGCACATGCCAAGCAAGCACTCTACCACTGAACCACATCTTTTTCTTTTCCAGAAGGAACTCTAGTAAAAATTCAGTTAGGGGGCTGGAGTGGTGGCTCAACGGTCACAGCGCTTGCCTGGTGTGCACAAGTACGAGAGTTCAAACTCCAGCACCACATACACAACGAAGTCGCAGAGCAACGAAAGCCTCATGAAAAACTAAATAAAAGTTCTCTTTTTCACTGTCCCTCTCTAAAAAAAAAAATTCACAGTTAGACTCAAGATAGTATTTACAAGTTCTTGAATGTGTCTAAACAATTAGAAAGTAGGCAAACAGAACACGAAAAGGGAAAACCCCACCTGACCCAGATGAAGGCAGTAATCAGAGGCTAAAAGAGAAGCAGTTCTAAGACGTTAGTGCAGATCCAAATCACTTCTGAACCACTTTTTTTGTTGTTGTTTATTTTGTTTTTACAAAGTTTTATGGCCAGTATGTTGTTGGTGTGTACCTGTAACTCCAAAGGCCTGGGAGGCAGAACAGGAGGATTCCAAGTTTGAGAACAGTCTACACAACTTACCAAGACCCTGACTCAACATAAAGAAACGAAAAGAACTGGGGATGTAGCTCAGGGGTAGAGCAATCCTGGATTCAAGGCTTGATCCCCAATGGAGTGGGGTAGAGAAGTTTTCAAGAATACAGTCTAATAAAACCTAGAGTGACGTGTGCAGATGGTTGGCTACTAGGGGCTTGGAGACAGAAAGGAGCATGAGAAGCACGAAGGAGCTTCCCAGACAGGGAGATGCTCCCTTTTGGTGGTGGCAGAGGTTACACGTGCGTCTCAACACTCATCATCAATACTAAGGATACGTGCATTTTTTGGATACGAATCACCCTCGGTACATTTTTCAAATCATGGAGAATTCACAAGATATAAAAAGTTCCAAATTATGGTGGCCCCACAAGTGGCACACCGCTGCACTGTGCACTCAAACATGGCCACAGCAGCAGCTTCTCTTCTGTGTAGTTATCCCAATTTCAAAACATAAGGCAGAAGTGAGGGGAGGAGCATGCGGCTGGCTCTGCCCTGCCTGGGCACTCAGAGCACCGGCCAGCACATCTGGCTGTGAGATGCACGGCTATGGTGGCAGCCATTCTCATATGACCCTGGAACCTGGCTTTTTCTCTTGTTGTGGTTCTGGAGACTGAGCCCACAGCTTCAAGTGTGCCAGGCAAGTGCTCCACCACTTAGCTACATCCCCAGCCCTCTAATGGCTTTTTTTAAGAGAGAGAGAGGGACAGTGAGAGAGAGAGAAAGAAAGAGAGAATCAATTTTAATTAGTTTTTTTTCCATTTGACCTTCATTGCTCCAACACCTCGTTCTGTATGTGGTGCTGGGGTTCGAACTTGCAGACTCGCGCATGCATGGCGAGCGCTGTAACCGCTGAGCCACCACTCCAGCCCTCCTACAATGGTTTTCTATCACTGAAGTTGACCGTTGTGGCGAAGCCATCAACTGAGCAGCTTCTCTTGGACCTTCCCCTTGCTTTAAGGGATCTGTGGAAAAATAATAACCTTGTTCTGAGGATCAGGCCAGGTCTCTAGGGGTGGGCCCCTTCCAGAACCACGGACTTTGCTGCTTATTCAAATCACAAGCAAAAGTCAAATAGTGTGTTTGACCCAGAGACCACCCAGCACAAGGCTTCAGCTGCGGTGGTTGAAACTAAGCCACCAACCCCATCTAACTCAAAAGGGCTCATGTGCAGCCTGACGTTGAGGGGCCACAGGGAGCAATGGGTGCTTGTGGGTGGCCTGGGAAGGCTTTAGGAGCATGTGCCTACTTTGTATGGTGGCACAGCGTTTCGCTCACTGTGCCATCTGCACACATCTGCCACATATCTGCCACACATCTGCCACACGTCTCCAGCGGAAGATGGTGATGATGGACAGAAGCCTCAGGTTCCATGAGAATGCGGTGCTGTCACTTCAGAACCTTGGCCACAACTACAGTGCATCCACGTGACACCTTGGAAAGACAGTGCAGAGGGCAGAGTGCAGAAGCTCCTAGGCCCCGTGCTTGGCCGTTCAAGAGGAAGGCTGAGTCTCCACTGTGGTCCAACAACCCGGCTGGTGAGACGGACCCACCAGTCATCAGGAGGGCCTCTTGGGTTTCGACCCACGCAAAGGTCAGGGCTGAAGGGGTGCAGCAGACCACAGACGCTAAAGCTGCTGCAGTGGACAGAAGAGAAATGGCCTGGAACAGCTAAACATGCACATTCACCTGTGGGAATTACAGGAATACTGCAGTACTTGGGTCTTTTTTGACAATGTGAAACAGCTTGCTGCTTCCCAGGAAGTCTTCAAAAGCACTCTCTTTTCCCAGTGCCAATCTATCACATCTACTCATATGGTCAACTTAGTGTACTGTTCATTCCATGAGCATCCTTCTTTACATTCTTCTAAATAAAACCATCTCCAATTATGCAATGTAGATATCTACCCAAAGATGGTACTGTAATCATGATTTCTAACCTTGGCATGTGTTTGACTCCTTATAAATGCGAAACAGCAACATGACGTCTTCTTATTTTCACCTTTCCTGACAAGACCTGGCACAGTAAACTAAACCATTTGGGCATCAGCACCGTTTTGGACAACAATGAAAAAAATGTCTAACAATCTTATGTGTGGTCTTAGCATTAAAATATTACAATACTTTGGTTCTGACTTCTAATAAGTACTTGAGTTTAGTATAATTTAAACATTTAAATTGTCAGCTCATCAAATTCAAATGGTGACAACTGGGGACTAACTATTAATTGCACAACGCTGACTCAGTTATTCCAGCGGACTCACATCGTCTCACCTTCTGTGATCTGTGACGTATGAACACAGCTCAAAGACAGCCCATCTTGACGATCTGTTGATTACGAACCTGGATCATCACCTGTCACCCTCCTGCCATGGCCTGGACGTGGCCTTCTGTGATCTGTGACATATGAACACAGCTCAAAGACAGCCCACCTTGACGATCTGTTGATTACGAACCTGGATCATCACCTGTCACCCTCTTGCCATGGCTTGGACGTGATTTCATGTGCTGGAAGCTTGGTCACACATCCTGGTACCAAGGTGGTGGAACCGTTAAGAGGTGGGGCATAGAGGGAGACGCTCAGAACGTACAGTGCCACTCTCAGAAGGGTAAGGCCTGTCTCCTGGGAGCAGGTGGGGCCTTGCGCAGCCAGATCAGCTCCTGCGACAGGGCTGTTTCGAGTGAGGCCAGCACATGTACTTGGCCCCTCCTTTACACAGCTGGGTCCCTTTCCCTTTCCACCATGCTGTGGTACACAGACAAGGACCTTACCAGACACCAGCACCCGGCACCATGATGTGTGGACCTTTTGGCCCCCAGAATCACAAACCATATAAACCTATCTTCTTTATAAGTGACCCAGACTCAGGCATTTTGTTATAACAACACAAAATGGATTAAGACCTGAGTATCACTTGGCAGTAGTTGCCGTAGCACTCCAGCGAAGCAGCACATGAACCTCTTGAGTCCTCTGACTCACAGAAAGCATTCTCCTCAAAATCCAAATCTCAGGACTATGAACACTGACTGCAGCACACTATATGGGCCCTGAAGCATGCCCAGCAAGTGCTCTAACACTGAGCCACCTTCCCAGTCCCATACAGTGTCTTTAAAGCACCCCTGAGAAATCTGTGTGACCAAAGCTTTGTCCCACCTCTCAACCCACATGCAAGCTGTGGAATCAATTTTACTAGAGGAGGCACACAAACAAAGGATCCGGAACTCTGGAACCACGCTAGACTGCGCTTATTTAACCCACACGCTGGAGATGTGGCTAGTGGGAGAGGGTCTGCCCAGCAGGCATGAGGCCCTGAGTTTGATTTCTAGCAACACACACACACACACACACACACACACACACACACACATTATTCAGCTTGCCTTTTGTCTTCTAAAAAACTCAACAAAAATACAGAACAACTTGATTATACCAGGAAGAGCAGTTTGGGAAAAAAAATAAATGGTAGCCAGGCAAGGGGTACATGCCTATGATCTCAGCTACTCAGGAAGCTGAGGCAGGAGGATTACAAGTTCAAGGGCAGTTATAGCAATTTCGTAATACCCTAAGCAACTCAGCAAAATTCTGTCTCCAAAACAAAAACCAATGGATTACTGGAGTCTAACCATTTGATCATTTTTGGATTCATCTTAAATTACTAAAAATGCTGACTTGCATCTGAAGGTTTAGGAACTAGAACTCAGGCTCCCTCTACTCTCTCAGCTTTGCTCATGCCCAATATTAAGCTGCTCAGAGGTGCTACTGCCCAAACCATCGGTAACGGAAGATGAGCACTTTGCATTGAAAATACAATAGCTTGGCCTTTCCCCTTCCAGAACTGAGCATGACTTTACAAACAGTACAGCTGTTTCTGAATGATTTAAATTAGCTGAACACAGAAGTGTTCCACACAACATACCAACTTTCTGCCCACTCAAATGTCTTCTCTATCATGTCACTATATCTTATTATTCTAAACACTGAGTTTTCCACTAGTTTAAGAAACATGCAGTTGGGGGCTGGAGCGGTGGCTCAGCAGTTACGGCGCTTGCCTGGCATGTACGAGTTACACAGGTTCAAACCCCAGCATCACGTACACAACTGAGTGTATCGGAGCAGTGAGGGCCATGTGAAAAACTAAATAAAAAAACTGATTCTCTCTCTCTCTCCCTCTCTCTCTCATTGTTCTTCTCTCTTTAAGAAAAAGAAAAAGAAACACGAAGTTCCTGTTTTATTCTATTTTTGTGTGCGTAAGCATTTAGAATGTGTACCCCCTGCAGGTATGAAGGACTGAATACTGAATTAAACTGACTCATAGTTTTAAAAAATCAATTTTTCTTTTTTCTTTTAAAGAGAGAGGGACAGCGAGAGAGAATCAATTTTATTTAGTTTTCCTTGTGGCCTACGTTGCTCGGACAGTTTGTTGTATACATGGTCCTAGAGTGTGAACCTGGGTCCTCGCACATGCCAGGCAAATGCGGTACTGCTGAGCCACCACTCCAGCCCAAAAGAACCAATTTCTTAAGAAACTGACTGATTGATGTGGGCTTATTATTTTTGTCTTAATATACATGGCTGTAAAAATGTTTACTTACTCTGTATTTACACTAATTAACTTTTATTTCAATTGTTAAAAGGTGCTTATGAAAAGAAATAAGGGGGTGCTGGAGCGATGGCTCAGCGGTTACGGCACTTGCCTGGCATATACAAGTACGCGGGTTCAAACCCCAACACCCACATACACAACTAAGTGTTGGAGGAACGAAAGTCACATGAAAAACTAAATAAAAATTGCTTCTCTCTCTCTCTCTCTCTCCCTCTTTCTTAAAAAAAAAAAGAAAAGGAAAGAAAGACATGATGGGGATTATGTCCAAAGAACCAGAAGACAGTTTGAAAGGATCTTCTTAATACTACTGAAACCTGATGTAAAAAGAAAAAAGAATTTTGAAAAACACTGTGACAAATTATGACAATGGGTAATAACCTATTACTGAATAAAACAAGGTCTAATCCATTTTATATAAATGAGTACACAGCGGGCTGGAGTGGGGGCTTGGCAGTTATGGTGCTTGCCCGGCACACGGAGTACACGAGTTCAAACCCCAGCACCATGTACACAAGGAAGTCTCGGAGCAATGAAAGCTGCATGAAAAACTAAATAAAAACTGTTCCTCTCTCTCACTGTCCCTCTTTAAAAATAAATAAATAAATAAAAATAAATGAGTACACAGGGTAATGAGAAAGCTCCTGCTTATTATTCCAGTATGCTAACTAATAAAAGAGGAAGAATAAAGTTTTTTTCTTCTTTATGTATTTATTTTTTTGGCACCAGTATTGAACCCAGAGGCACTTAACCACTCAAACACATGCCCGGTCCTTTCTTTTTTTCTTTATTTTTTTGGTTTTGAGACAGGATTTCACTAAGTTGCTTAGGGCCTTGCTAGGTTGCTGAGGCTGACTTTGAACTTGTGATTCTCCTGCCTCAGGCTCCCAACCCAGTGGGATTAAAGGCTATAGCAATCATCATAGTAATACCTGATCTGAGAGAAAATTGTTAATATTCTGACACCAGCGGGTGAAAACCAGATGAGGAGAGCTGGACAGTAGTGCACTTTCCCTGAACCCGGGACCTCCCTCTGGGTAGGACATGGTACTTACACACTAAGTACTTACACGCTTCCACAACTCATGGCTTCCCAACAGCCCGTGCAGCACAGACTTCTCACCACAGCTGCCTTCCTCTCTGTGCTGTGTGCCTCGCTCCTGGACTCCGGCCACCCGGGCCATTCAGTCTCAGAGGTGCCAAGGGCTTCCCTGACTCAGGTTTTTCATACGCCTGGCTACAAATGTTTACCAACTTCAATCAAACTCCTTCATCTCAGCTGGAATGCCTTCTCCTTGGACCATCTGCCTTGTAAACAGCCCGAACGAACCTATTATTCTTCTTTGAGTATGTGCGTGTATGTCACTATCCATTTCTCTATTTCTTCCCACAGTGAGGTCCATGAAGGCAGGGACAACGTGTGCCCGCCTCACCTGTGTGCACTGTGGTAAATAACAAAAGCTCAAAAATACTTGCTGACTGATCTCCTAAATTTAAATAAAGAACTGATACAAATTCCTTTAGAAAAGTGGTTAAAGGTGGGGCTGGAGCAGTAGCTCAGTGGTGGTGGCACTTCCCTGGCAAGGGCAAGGACACGAGCTTGAACCCCAACACCACATATGCAAAGGAGTGTCGGAGCAACAAAAGCCACATGAAAAACTAAATAGAACTGATTCTTTCTCTGTCCCTGTCTGTCTTAAAAAAAAAAAAAAAAAGTGGTTAAGGACACACAACTACTTCCCCCATGAAGTACACATTTGTTTTCACCTGGTCTCTGAATGCAGGATGAATTTTCAAATGTTTTAGGAAGGAAAGGCAACCACCTCTGCTCGACATCCTACTAAGCAAAGAGGATGTGAGGCCTGACCGCTGGACAGGCACCCTGAGGACAGCATCCCAGCTCAAGTGGCCATGCCCTGCTGACCTGCTGCCCACATTGATGCCTCACTCACCTGGACCCAGGCCTCCCATCTTCACCCTCGCCTCCACCCAGGGCTCTCTGCCTTGCTCCAAGGAGGCGATCACATCAGGTTTGGATACGGCAAGACCTGGTGAAGACAGGAAACACCACCCAGTTATGGCAGGGGCGGAGGTCCCAGGGCCTGGCCCTGAGCAGAAGAGGCAGTTGCAGAAAAGAGCTAGAGGAAGATTTAACAATGACCTGAAATAGCTTCAGCTAGTGAGCTGTCCTTGACTGGCACCCAGGAACAGAGCAGGAAAGACACAAAGGCCCAGGGGCAAGACCCAAACCAATGGATAGATCACCTCACCCAGTGAGACCAGGTTGCTGTAGGTCTCCAACATCACATCCCTGTACAAGTCCCTCTGTGCAGGACCCAGCCATTCCCATTCCTCTTGGGAGAAGACCACGGCTACATCCCTGAACAGTTCTGACCCCTGCAACAACAGGAATGATGGACATGTGCACATCTCAAGAAGTGTCACAGTGGGAGGACAGAAGCAGGAGGTCTTTGCAGGAAGCTCTTTGCTGTTCTAATCAATGAAAAAGCTGGGGCTGGATGTGTTCAAGTGACAGAGGAAACAGGAAAGAGTACACAGAATGTTTAAATATTCTTAAGCACCCCCTTTACAGATAACCAAAGCGCTTATGCATAGGTCTGGAATGAAAACTAAAAACTTCGAGTTTTCTTTATTCTGAGAAACTGTGGTAAAATATGTTGCCCTTCCTACTTGGCATATAATAAATTCTCAATGAAGATAAGACCTATTATTTCTATCTTTATGGAACAACAAACAGAAGATAGTAGATGGTGGTTTGGAGCGGTGGCTCAGCAGTTGCAGAGCTTGCCTAGCACATGCAAGGACCGGGGTCCAAACCCCAGTACCACGTACACAACAAAGTGTTGGAGCAACAAAGGCCATGTGAAAAACTAAATAAAACTGAATCTTTCTTTCTCTTCCTCTCACTGCCCCTCTCTCTTTAAAAAAAGATAGTAGTCTTTCCACTAAATATCATTCAAAATTTTTTATAAAAAATTTATCTAAAAAACATGATTTTCATCTAAGTCAAGAACTTCCTGAAAACCTAAATTCTTCATATCAACACATATCACAGGCATATTCTTCATTAGAAAAGCAATGAATATGAAGATCACTTTTCCTGACTACACAGTTTTCCTTCAAGTGAAAAGGACAAACTCTGCTACTTCGGATCCAGAATTTGGATCACAGATCTCTCAAGCTCCTTCAGGTTCTGAGCATCCACCCATCAGGCTGATAGTCTCACTTGCTATCCCCACCATCCTCAGCTTTGCACTTCCTTGCTCTTAATGAAGGGTGACACAGAATCAAAGGCACTGTGCAACCTCAAATTAGATCTAACTTCTGGAATCCAATCTCTCATGGATTTTCAGCTAAAGCCCAAGAATCTCTTCCAAAGGACACCAAGATACACGCCAAAATTGAGACCAACCAATACCACCTCGCTGCTTTTCCATATGTGATCATTCCTAAACATAATTTCCATCTCTTCAAACCTCAGTTCTGACACAGGATGCTCTCACTTCATACAAGGAGATGGATGCCTGGTCCATCTGGCCTCCTGGCAGAAGGCTGAACTGTCAGGATGTGTGGAATGTTATTCAGGATGTGTGGAATGTTATTCAGAATGGATCTATGGGTATCTGTCAAAGAGAAGGGGGCAACAGGAGAAGGATTAGCTGTCTGTTTCATTCCCTAAAATGGGGACCTCTGAGAACCAAATTAACAGGTGGAACCCAGGTGGGAAATTTCAGGATAAGGAAAACAAGTATTACATGATTTGAAAACTCACAAGGGACATGACTTTTAGAATTCAAAAGCTGGTGGGTCCTCTTCCAGATTCCTTTCTTAAGGAAGGGCAGAGTCCTGAGATGGCAGAGCTGGGAGAGGAAAGAAAAATGAGAGGCCAGGCTTGCCACACAGCTTCCAGAATATCAAGGTTACAAGTCCCCACCTGCTTGTCCCCAACCACCCTCAAAATCAGAGCTGGGACAAAGCATGGCCCTCACCCAACTCCTGCCAAGGAGACAGGAATCAATGGTCCTTTCTCCCCTATTTCTCCTACATACCCAGAGGTTCTGCCTTGTTGCTGACACAAATCTCACTCAGGGACGCTCACACTTGTTCCAGTGACTGAAACCTAGACAGTACCTCAAGGAAAGCTCCTCCTAGCTAGGAAGTATTATGGAGGGCCTGCATAATTTGCATAGCTTCTGCCCAGAATAAAGCTTCCCCAGGACTATGCCTCTTCGCACTCTCATGCATCAAACCACTTCAAAAGTCTACCTGTGAAGGCTGGAGCAGTGGCTCACTGGTTGGAGTGCTTGCCTGGCATGCGCAAGGACCTGTGTTCAAATTCCATCACCACATACACAACTAAGTGTTCAAGAAACAAAGGCCAGATGAAAAAGTGAATAAAATTGATTCTCTCTCTCTTTAAAAAAAAAAAAAAAGTCTACCTGTGGCTCAGAAGGCTGAGTCAGGAGGATCACAAGTTGAAGACCAACCTCAGCAATTTAATGAGGCCCTAAGCAACTGAATGAGACCCTGCTTCAAAAGAAAACTGTGAAAAAGGGCTGAGGATGTAGTTCAGTGGTAAAGTACCCCTGGGTTCAATTCCAAGTTCGTTTAGAAAAAAAGGCCAAAAAAAAAAAATAGTCTCCCTGATTCTTTTCCCAACTTCCACAATCAACAGCCCACAGTTCAACAGGGTTTGTGGACACCACTTTGTAGGGCCACCTGCAGGCAACCAATGGCGTGCAGGGGCAGGGGACAACTGCACAAATGAAAGGGGGCAGGCCCAGTGCTCCATTACCAGCACATAAATTAGTTCATCCGGAGGCAGGTGCACCAGCAGGTCAAGACGAGAAACCACACAACTACCGAAAACGTTGGGGAGCTGGCTGTGGCGGTGCACGCCCGTCATCCCAGCCTCTTGGGAGACTGAGGCAGGAGCGTCGCAAGTTCAAAGTCGGTCTCAGCAACTCAGCCCTAAGCCGCTCGAGAGCCGGGCTGAATTTAAAGGGGGTGGGGGGACGCAAGGTGCGGCTCGGCGTCCGGAGCCGGGCAACACCGACCAGGCTCCTGGCCGCAGCCTCTGCAGACAGGAGCGGTCACACCGAAGCACAAGGACGGAGGGCACCGGCCTTCGGGTCGTCACTTAACCCGCTCGGGGCTCACCAGCAACAGAGCAGCACGCCCGGTCTCCCCGCGTCCGAGCGCAGTCCCACAGCCGCTCGAGACGACGTGACGTGACGTGACGTGCGCGCGTGACGTCAGAGGAAGCGCTCACGAGAGCAGCGTCGTTCCGGGTTAGACGCGACGCAGGCGCGCCCCGCAGCGCCGACCGGAAGCTGCGCGATGCGCACGCGCGGAGCCGCGGCCCCTTCCGGGAAGCGCCGGCGCAGGGCTGCGAGGAGGGTTTAGCGGTGTGGCGGAGGGCCGTCGGCTTCCTGGGGGTTACGTTCCCGGGGGCAGGCCGCTGGACCGAGGCGTGGAAGGGGAGGAAGCCGCGAGGTCGCCTGGCTTTCAACACGGGAGAAGTCGTGAGGATTGTGATCCGCGGTGTGGCGCGGGGTGCCGGGTGCCCTCGGCGGCGTCCCCTGCTGGGCGGCGGACGGGACGCGGCTGCGGTCCCGCCGCGTTGCTGGCCTCCCGTGTAGATCCGAGGCACTCCGGAGCCGCAAGCTGGGCCGCCGTGGGCTGGCGAGAGCGCAGCTGAGCGAGTTCTGGGGTGCACTGGACGGGGCTCTGTCTCTGCTAAGGACGGTGGGGATGAACCTTACGTCGTGCACCGAGGCTCAACTTCAAACTGGTGTCCGAGGTCTACTTTTAAGCATGCAGGTGGCAGGAGGTTACATAGATGGATTCCAGTGTAACCTGTCTATGTAGAAAAACCTGGCAATCCTGACTTAGTGAAAGACTGCCACCTTTGGGAACGTAAAACTACAGCGCACGTGCCGCATAGGAAGGGTGACCCGAAGACAGAACATCAAGAACACTCTTCCACTTCCTCCCTCTCCGCTCTACTTCCTCTAAGATGGGCGTGCTCTCTCAGCTGCAATGTAACTGGTAAGAGCAAAGCTAAGTCTTTAACTGGATTAAACACAAACCTTTGTAGCTACAAGTCTAGGTGAAGGGTAGGCTTCTAGCACGGTTTAATATAGAGCATCTACCTAGCTGCATCCGTGTCTCAAGTTTAACATCCCCTAAAAAGATTCTCGAAAGGGTGTTGAAGTCCAAGACCAAGGACATGACGACCGAAGTCCAGGCCCATGCAAAGAGACTAACCGGCTTTCAGTAAAGAAGAGACTTGTTCTCATTTTCTGTTTAAATACCCCATTGGGGTTGGGAATGTGATTCAGTGGTGGAGCGCTTGCCTAGAATGTGCAAGGCTGGGATTTAGATCTACAGCACCACTAATAATAATAACAACAATAAAAAAAGATCCTCACAGCTACCCTTTGGCTCCTCTGACACTGAACTGTAAGTTAATTTTCTGATACTTCCACGATTTTTCTAGCATTTTATCATTTTCTATTTTGTATGGTACTTAATATGGTACAGGTCTGTCTGCCTTCCCTGCATTGAAGGTCCTTGAAATGTGAGCTCTGGCACATCGTTGGTCTCATATTTTTTAACATGATGCTTTTTCATAAAAATCTGTAAAGAAATTAAGGACATTCTATGTCCAAACTCTTCTTCTGAGAGGACCCTATAGCAAATCATGCTCTTAGAAATAAAAATTTCTAATATTTACTAGCATTTACTGCAAGACTTTTTTTTAATGGTACAGGGAATTGAACTCAGGGGCACTCTACCCCTGAGATACAGCCCCAGCCTTTTTAATTTCTATTTTGAAACAGGGTCTAAGTTGATGAGTGTCTTGCTCAGTTGCTGAGGCTGGCCTCACACTTGTGATACCCTTGCATCAGCCTCACCTCGTGAGTGGCTTGGATCACAGAGGTGTATGCCACTGCACCCGGCTTCAGTCCTTGCTCTAAATACTTCACAGGTGTCCTGTCATTTCAGCCTCAAAAGCCTAAGAAGTGATATCATGTTCTCTAGACACAAGACAGCTGAGGCCCACGTTCATTCAATGACTTATCCAAACATTCAGCTATAAGAAGGGCAGATATGGGTGAGTACATAGAAAGTGGGCTCCTGTGCCTTCACTAATAATCACGCTGGCAATCAGTATGACAGCAGCAAACTAACAGGAAAAAATAATAAAACTAAAAATAATCCCAGTGCCAGGTAGCCCTTGCCTTCCTCCAGTGTGCTCCTAGCAAACTCATTACAATCCTTTGGAGAAGGGGCCCACGGGAGGGGGTACAGACATTAAGAGAGGAACTTTCCATCACAGACCCTTGTGATTTGCTTATGTTTTTAAGTTGTATGAAGGTGAAACATTTTAAAAAGAAAAAAACTTTAAAAGTATGTTTTTTTTTTTAAAGGAGGGACAGTAAGAGAAAGAGAGAATCAATTTTTATTTAGTTTTTCATGTGGCTTTTGCTGCTCTGCCACTTCATTGTGGACATGGTGCTGGGGTTTGATCCCGTGTCCTTGCACATGCCAACCAAGCGCCATAACCTCTGAGCCAGTGCTCCAGCCCCAAGAGTATTTTTTCTCTTTAGAATCATTCCCAAGAATCCTGAAGACTTTATATACTCTTTAGCTGCATCTTCATAAATCTATCAAAAATAACTCCTATAGCTAGAGGTGGTCACACACTCCAGTAACCCCAGCAATCCCAGTGGCTTGGGAGCCTAAGGCATGAGGATAAAAGTCAGTCTCAGCAATTTCTCAAGGCCCTGTCTTCAGGAGGAGGAGCTGGGGATATGGTTCAATGGTTAAGCACCCTGGGCTCAATCCCTGCTACCAAAACAAATAAAAATAAATGAAAGGAAGAGCAATAAAGTAGAGGAAGGAGAACAGGGAAGGACAGGGACTGGGATCAAATTCCATGCATGCATGATTTTGTCAAAATAAACCCAACTACCATGTACAGCTATAATGCTCTAATAACTATTTTAAAAGTAGTTCCTAGGGGCTGGAGCAGTGACTCAGCAATTGCAGCACTTGCCTGGCCTGCGCATGGACTCCAGTTCAAACCCCAATACCACATACACAACGAAGAATGTGCTACAACTCCTCAGTTCTGGACCTCAAAGATACCTCCTTCACCATCCCATTGATCCCGCTCCTCGAGATCTGTTTGCCTCCACGTGGACAGACCCCGAATCCCATTTCTCCACTCAGCTGACCTGGACAGTCCTTCCTCAAGGCTTTGGAGATGGCCCCACTTGTTCAGCCAAGCCTTATCTCATGACCTAACTAATCCAAATCTCCCTCCAGCCTCCTACAGTATGTGGATGACCAGCTTCTCTGTAGCCCCTCCCTCCACCTGTCCGTCAGACACCACCCTCCTTTTAAACTTTCTGAAGAGATTAGGCTACCGCATCTCCCCTCAGGAAGCTCAGGTCCTCAAGCCCAAGTCACCTATTTAGGACTCACTCTCACCCCTCAGTTCCGAGCTGTTCCCACTGCGCTAAACAGCTCATCCCGGACTTCCCCGTTCCCAGTACCAAAGGTGATCTCCTCTCCTTTCTGGAACTCTGGGTTCCTAACTTTAGCCTCCTTGCTAAGCCACTTAACTCTGCCTCCCACGGTGGCCGTTCTGAACCCCTCAACCCTTCTCTTCCCATCAATACTCCCTTCCAAAAGTTAAAGCAGGCCCTTTTGCAGACCCCTGCTTTGGGCCTTCCAGACCCACTGGAACCTTCTTTTTCTACCTCATAGCAACCCAAAACATAGCCCTGCGACTCCTATGCCATCTCAAAACAATATGCACAGTAGTTCAAGGCTGGGCCCTGGCTCAAAAGTGCATGGAGGTGCAGCCCTTTTAGCCTCAGAAGATACAAATTAACTCTACAAAATATTACCATCCTCTCTTATTACCTGAAAGAATTTAAATCCCCACTGTCTCCTGTCCCTCCCCCCATCACCTCCACACTCTTCCGCTCTTCATAGACAATCCACTGATATCTTCCAATGCTGCAAACCCCTTAACCCAGCCACCCTCCTACTTTTCCCCCCAGACACCCTGCCCTCTCACTCATGCCTTGACCTTTTAGATGCCACATCTTCTCCCAGTTCCCACATTTTAGACACTCCCTTACCCGATGCCCCTTCATGATTTGTAGGTGGAAGTGCCTTTTCAAAAACCTTCACCCTGGGGCTGGAAAGGTGGCTCAGTGGTTAAAGCGCTTGCCCAGCAAGCATGAGTACACAGGTTTGAACCCCAGCACCATGTACACAATGGGATGTCTGAGCAACAAAAGTCACATAAAAAAAGTAAATAAAGTTGCCTTCTCTCTCTCTCTCTCCCTCTCTCTCAAAAAAAAAAAAAAATTCACCCCAAGGCAGGATGTGCCATAATATGCAATGATCAGATCATACAATCAAGGGCTTTCCCTCCCCAAACCACCTCCCAGCAAGCTGAATTAATAGCCTTAGCCAGTGCACTCACTTTAGCTCAGGAACAGTGAGCACATACACTGACCAAAGTACACCTTTCACATTCTTCATTCTCATGCCCTGCTCTAGCAAGAATGGGGATTTTTAGCTTGAGGGGCACGCATCAGAGGGACACCCACCATTAATAGCCATCTCATTCACAACCTACTTAGGGCTACAAAATGATCTCTGGCTGCAGCAGTCATACACTGCAGGGGGCACCAAGGACCAGCCAACCCCATAGGAAAAGTCAACGCACTAGCAGATGTAGCAGCTGAGCAGGCTGCTGAGCAGGCCCTTCCCCCACCAACCACAGCTGTCCTCTCAGGAAACCCAAAGGAGCCCCCATCTCACCCCTCCACACTCCCCACTTTCCCTTCCCTTACTCCACCTTATTCTGCCTCTGAAAATCAAAAATATTCTAACCTAGGGCTCCTCTAAAAAAATGGTTGGTTTTTGGGCTGGAGCAGTGGCTTTGCAGTTATGGTGCTTGCCTGACATGCGTGAGGACATGGCTTTGAACCCCAGCGCCACATACACAATAAAGTGTTGGAGCAACACAAGCCAAATGAAAAACTAAATAAAACTAATTCTCATTTGCGTGTGCGCTCTCTCTCTCTCTCACTGTCCCTCCCTGTCTTTAAAAAAAAACAAAAAGAAGAAGTTGGTTTTTAATAGATCACCAAAAACCAAGCTCAGGGGCACCTCCCAGGCCAAAACTGGCAAATCGACTTTACCCACATGCCCTCCATCAAAAACACTAAATATGTCCTCACCCTGGTGGACACTTTTACAAGATAGATAGAAGACTTTCCTTCCACCTCAGAAAAGGCTCAGACAGTAGCCTCTGTCCTCCTTGATAACATCATTCCCAGATTCAGCCTGTCCCCCCCACCCCCCGTCAAATCAGACAATGACCCAGCTTCCACTTCAAAGTTTACTAAACTCTTCTCTGACACCTCTGCACATCACACAGAGGCTTCACATCCCGTAAGGCCCCTAATCCTCAGGACAGGTTATCGAATGTGCAAGTGCCCTCGTAAAACTGCACCTGACTAAGCTAACACTTGAAACCAAACTTACCTGGATCAAACTTCTCCCATTGGCTCTCTCCATTTATGAATTCTCCCCTGAAAACCCCTCAGTCTAAGCCCTTTTTTTCCTTTTTAAGGAGAGAAGGACAGTGAGAGACTCAGAGAATCAATTTTTATTTAGTTTTTCGTGTGGCCTTCATTGCTCTGATACTGAGTTGTGTACGTGGGTGCTGGGGTTTGAACCCATGTACTTGCGCATGCTGGACAAGCACTGTAACTGCCAAGCCACTGCTCCAGCCCAGTCTAAGCCCTTTTGAACTCCTCTATGCCCATACTTTTGTGCTCCAAAGTTTTTCCCTCTCACCTCTCCCATTCCTGACACCTGGCCAGCCTCATACCTGACATCACACCACACCTAGTCACAACATGCAGAACAATTCCTTCCTAAGCCTACTGACTCTTCTGAATCCCCCCTGAACCTACAGCCAGGAGACCTGGTGTGGAGAACACTCTTCAACCCTTCTCAACCCAAAATGGGTAGGCCCCTATTGGGTAGTCCCAACAACCCCACTGCCACCAAACTAAAATTGTTTGCACATTGGATACACCAGTCCAAGCTTGAAAAGTTAAGAGCAGCTCCACCCAACACCCCTGACGATTCATCATCGCCCCTCCTCCTTGCTCTACAAAATATTCTTGCTTTACCACAGAGCCACTTCCATAGGCTTGATCTGAAGACCTAGAGGACCAGGATTCTGTCCTATAAACTATGTCCCTTTACCACTCTTCTCTTTCCTATCCCAGCTTTCGCCAATTTATCATTCTTACCACCCAGGACCTTACTTGGTATCCACTCCCAGAACCCCTTAACACCCCAATTCAAATTTTCAACTTTACCCGTGAGCTATAGCTTCAAGGAACTTATTGGGACTTCTCATATATTCAGTTTTTCTTCTCTTTCTGCTTCCTTTTTGTCTGGCCCTAATACCTCATTATGTGTCTGCACTTAAAACTTGTCGCGACCTTCTGGTAAATTCTACTAACACGTCAAATGCCCCCTGCTGGATCTGTTGACCCCTATGAACTCCAGCTTTTGTAGCCCAGCCAGCCCCTCTTGCCACCTGGACAGACATCAAAGGATTCCTTCACATGCACCAAGAAGATAAAACAGTGTTTGGAGAATCAGCCATACAACATACCACCTTTCGACATATGACCCCCAGATATGTTGCTTTGCATGTTACCACCTTGTCACAGGTCAACTGGGCATCCTTATTCAACCCCGTCTCGCAGGCTCCCCTCTGTATTCAATGCACAGGAGAGGGCACCCCAGTGGGCTCCCTCCCCCTACCTCTTCTCTTTCCCCAGTCCCACCTCTGAACACAAATAAACCTGTGACAGCCCCCATTACCCGCGCCCTTTGGAGTTTACCTGTCACTAAAACCCAGTCCTCATTCTGCCACGGTAGAGACCCACTAGCCAACGTGCTTCTATTAAATGTAAATCCTAACCCCACGATCCAGACCACTGCAGACTCCTCCCTCTACCCAGATGGCTGTTCTTAAACCTCCAAACACACCAAATTGTAATTAAAAACCCCAACCTTCAAATATCCATGTTGCTCTCCAGCCCCCTCGGAGCTGCACAAGTAGCTACCACTTTTACGTTTTCCCAGGCTGGGCACGAGCCTCAGTTGTCTCCAACTAAAGCAGGTTGTCTCCTCCCGCTTCTCCAGCTTCCTTGAATGTAATGAGGGAATCCTCTTCCTGCGTGGAAATAACGCCTGCATCTGTTTCCCTGCTAACTGGACAGGAACCTGCACCCTGGCCTTTCTCACACCAGCCTTCTTTTTTTAAAATATTTTTTATTAAGGAATTGAGTTATTGTACTATCATAAATGCATTTAAAGTAACAATATGGGGGCTGGAGCAGTGGCTCGGCGATTATGGCGCTTGCCCGGCATGTGTGAGTACACGGGTTCAAACCCCAGCACTCACATACACAACTAAGTGTCAGAGCAAGGAAAGCCATGTGAAAAACTCAATAAAAATTGAGTCTCTCGGTCTCTGTCTCTCTCTATCCTCCTCTCTTAAAAAGAAGAGTAACAATATGATATGCATATACTCTTGAACCAGAATTACCCCCTAGATCCCTCTCTATTCTCCCTCCCTCTCCTTTCCTCCACCTACCTACCCTATCAGCCCCCCACTGCATATCTATGATTGCCCTAGATTACTTGTTACTATGCCTTTGTTGGGTCTAATACATGAGATTAACTACCTGTCACACAGGCCTGGTTTAGCTCCATCCTCCACAAATGAGTGAAAACAATTGACCCTTGACTCTCTGGGTTTGACTTACCTTGTTAAGCATGATTTCTTCCATTGATCCATTTACCTTGAAAGGCTGCAATTTCACTGTTTCTAATTGCTGAGTAGAATTCCATGGTATATATGTACCACAGTTTTGGATCCATTCATCCTGTGAGGGGAATCTGGGTTGATTCCATAATTTAGCTATTGTAAACTGAGCTGCTATGAACATAGATTTTGCTATGTCTGTGAAATGGGCTGATTCCAACTACTCTAGGAAAATACCCAGAACCACCCCTTCTTTTGATCAGTATTCCTCCTCATGGGAGATGGGGTGGTCTTCTCACCAGGCTGTGTTTTCCTGGCTAGCCCCTTTCCTCTTACCAGTCTTTTGTATAACTGTTGACCTTGCTGTTGGACCCTCTTGTGTCAGAAGGTCCAGAACATCCTCCAGCTGGGGATGTTCTGTTAGGACTGAGCTCTGTTAGGACTGCTCAATACCAATGCCTCAAGAGCCCTTGGTGGATGCCCCCTCTCAGCAGGAAGCAGTTTAAGAGATATCATCACCCCTTTCTCCCTCCACCCCTTTCTTAACCAACAGAAAAAAAAAAAAAAGGCAGGAATGTTAGGTAGAACCTGACTTAGGCAATGCCATTTTGAAACATTTTCTTCATCTTAGAGTGAGTCACTTCATTAGTTCTGTCCCTAAACCCTGATAATATTCCACACTCATGCAAAGGAACCCTAAACCCTCCCACCATCATAAGAAAGGACTCTTCCCTGACAACTCCTAGCACTGGCCTCCTCCCCTCCTCCCCCACTCTCCCTGTATCTACCCCAAGCTGCAACTGGAAGGTGGGGTCCCAGCCTCTCCTGGGCCTCCTCTTAACAAGTTTGTCCCCAATAAACCTGTAATTGTGAGTCGCTCTTTTTTCTATTTCCTTCATTCGCTTCATTCCTTAAAAAGTCCTTTGTCCTTATTTAAAAAATTGTACTATTTATGTTTTCATTATTAAGTTGCATAAGGAGAGATGAAAACGAAGGAAATACTGTCCCCTTCTCCCACTCCGGGGGAAGTCTGCTCTTTTCCCTGTGCTTTACTTTCTATAAAATAAAGTCTACTAGGAGAAAGAAGAAATGAGGGAAGCAGGAGAACAGCGGCTCAACAGCAACACAGGTTTATTCGGGAGAAACGGGGGGGGGGGGCAGTGGAGTCAGGGACCCACCTGCCACTTACAGACCGGGGTAGATACAGAGGGAATGAGGTGGGGGCAAGGAGCGAGTTTTCTGGTTAAACTGGGTTTTGCAGTAGGGTGGGATCCTCTGATAAGGACCCAAGGCAATAGGTTCCAATGAGGGCGCTAGTCAGTAGACTTCCGGCGAGTAGCTTCTGGTAATCTTCCACATCCATCACGTTGCGTTCTTTGCGAGTTCTGGATGCAAGTCTTCACCAGAGAGCTCAACTGCTCTTGGAGAGCTGCAGAAACGCTTGCGCCCAGCGTAATGAGTGGTGCGTGCCTGGAATCGCAGCAGCGGGGACGCTGAGGCAGGAGGACGGCTGAGGCTAGCCTCGGAAAAGGCCAGTCTGTCTCCAAGTCGAAGGAAAGGGGCTGGGGGCGTGTGGCTCAGTGGTAGAGGCCTTGCCCAGCACGCGTGAGGCCCAATCCCCGCGCGGGAAGCGTGGGGGGACACACGAACCCCGAAGTATTTCACCTTTCACTGTCACATAGCTACGCTTTAGGAAAAAACTGTCGTTTTCAAGGGACGTATTACCTGCTTGCCCACTTTCTGCTGGCACCACGTTTTATCCGGTTTATTGGTGCTTCAGTTAGTCTTTGTGAACTTGCTGCGCTTTTGATTTCGAGATAGAACCTTCTCGGCTCAGGCTCTGCCGCACGGTGACCGGGCGAGAAGGGTGTGCCCAGCTTCCCAAGGGCCGGAGGGACAAGTTCGGGAAAAGCGGCGGACCGGCGGACGGGCCGCTCCCCGTCCCGAAAGTCCACCACTTTTCCCCATTTAATTCTCCCGGGCGCCGCCTCAGGCAGCGGGCAGCCAACCGCAGGGCGGGCGCAGGACTGCGCGTGCGCACTGCGACCGGGCCGCGAGCCGCGCCTGCGCCCTCCGCCCGCCCCGCCCCCTCGCTGCCTCCCAGCTCGCCCCGCGCCGCTCTTCCTCCCGGCGGCCCCCGCGCGGCCCCGGCCGCCTGCGCCCGCGCGCGGCGCTTTTTGTGAGCGCGGCCGGCGGCGGAGACCCAGCCCCGGGCCGCCAGCGCGCGCCGCGAGCAGGAGGCGGTGAGCAGCGGCGGGCGGCCGGGGGCGGAGGTCGGCGAGGGGGACACGAGCTGTGCAGCTAGGGGGACCGCGCCAGCGAGCGCGGGCCGTGACACTGTGACATTGCGCCCGCGTGGGCGTGACAGCGTGGCCGAGGCTGTGACACTGAGACATAGTGCCAGCGAGTGTGGGCTGTGACACTGTGACATCGCACCAGTGAGTGTGGGCCGTGACAGCATGACTCAGGCTGTGACAGTGTGACATTGTACCAGCATGGGTGTGACAGCCTGGCCGAGGCTCGGACACCGTGTGTGACCCTGAGACATCACACCAGCAAATGTGGGCTGTGACAGCATGCTCAAGACTGCGGCACTGTGATATCACACCAGTGAATGGGCCATGACAGCTTGGCTCAGGCTGTGACACTGATATTGTGCCATCGTGTGCAGACTATGATACCATGAAGGAGGCTGTGAGCGAATGACACCATGTGTGTGACAGTGTGACATTGTGCCAAAGAGTGTGGGCCTTGACAGCATGACTGAGGCTATGAGAGTGTGAGACTGTGAAAATGTGACATTTTGCTGTGTGTGAGGGCGTGAGTGTGGCTGAGGCTGTGGAAATGTGACACTGTAGGTGACACTAATACATCCCGCCAGCCTGTGTGGACCTTGATAGTGTGGCTGTGAGAGTGTGACACTGTAGGTGATGCTATGACATCCCGCCAGCCTGTGTGGACCTTGATAGTGTGGTTGTGAAATTGTGACATTGTAGGTGACACTATGACATCCCACCAGCCTGTGTGGACCTCGATAGTGTGGCTGTGAGAGTGTGACACTGTTGGTAACGCTATGACATCCGCCAGCCTGTGTGGACCTTGATACTGTGGTTGTGAAATTGTGACATTGTAGGTGACACTATGACATCCCGCCAGCCTGTGTGGACCTCGATAGTGTGGCTGTGAGAGTGTGACACTGTAGGTGACGCTATGACACCCCGCCAGCCTGTGTGGACCTAGATAGTGTGGTTGTGAAATTGTGACATTGTAGGTGACACTATGACATCCCGCCAGCCTCTGTGGACCTTGATAGTGTGGCTGCTAGAGAGTGACACTGTAGGTGATGCTATGATATCCTGCCAGGCTACATAGACCTTGATAGTGTGGCTGTGAGATTGTGACATTGTAGGTGACGCTATGGCATCCTGCCAGCCTATGTGGACTGTGAAAGAGAGGGTGACATTGCAGCACCACGAGGGGACAGTGACATGTGGTTGAGGCTGTGAGAGTTGCCATTGTGTGTGACAGTGTGACATCTTGCACTGTGGAGGCTGAGACTGGCTGTGAGGCTATGAAGTTGTGACTGACCGTGGGACATAGGCCACCACGAGTGAAGAGGCCCGTGAAGACATGTAAGACTGTGACATGTGTGCCATGAGACCTCAGCACTGTGTGCAGGACACCTGCAGTGGTGTGTGAGGTGATGTGTGGACAGCGTGTGACAGTACGAGGTTGTGCCACCTGTAACAGTGTTGGAGACTAAATGTGTGACAGTATGAGGCCGTGCCACCATGTGTGACAGGGCCCGTGACTCTGTGGACTTGTCGTGAGGCTGTGAAAATGCGTGTGACACTGTGACAGCATAAGACCGTGTCACTGTGGGGGGGAACATGTATGAGACTGTCACCATGTGAAAACATGCTACTGTATGTGAGGTGGCCTGTGACAGTGAAGCTATATTTGTGGACCACGGGACGCTGTGTGATAGTGAACCCCTGCCACCACGTATCATGTGTCAGAGGTCCTATGGCTGGGATTGTGACTGTGTCAGATGATGTGGCCCTGGGAGGATGTGTCACTGTGAGACTGTGTGAATAAAGTTGGATGGGTGTTTGAATCTGAGCCGTCTGATTCCAAACCCAGGACATTTTTCCCCCCACAAACTAGGCAGGTGCTCTACCACTTTGCTACTTCCCCAGCCTTTTTTATTTTGAGACAAGGTCTTGCTAAATTTCCCAAATTAGGTTGAGATGTGGGATCCCAGGGCTTCTTAACACCTAACGATGCTGCTTTGCTTCTTTTGCAGTGCTAGGGACTGAACTCAAGGACTCCGTACGCTAGGTGAGCACTCTACCGCTGAGCTGTGGGTGTGCAGCTTCTGGCACACTTAATTCTTCAACTTCGTGAGGGCTAGCGGTCAGGAACGAAGGATTAAGAAGTGCTAATGAGGGCTGGAGCAGTGGCTCAGTGGTTACAGCACTTGCCCGGCATGCACAAGTACATGAGTTCAAACCCCAGCACCATGTACACAACGAAGTGTCAGAGCAACAAAAGCCACGTGAAAAATTAATTCTCTCTCTCTCTCTCTCTCACTGTCCCTCTCTCTTTAAAAATAAAAAAATAAAAAATAAAAAAATGACCGTTCACGGGTAGCCTGTGCCTCCCAATCAGGGTGTCCTGACTCTTGTCTAGCATCTTCCAGACCACATGACCCTTCTGATGCCCATTTTGTATAAAGATGCTTTCTCTAAGGCATTCACTTGGTGGCTTTATCTCTTATCCTTGTACAAAGGTTGGGGACAGACTTCCCTTCAACAGCTTCATGTGGTAGAAAAACTACAAATTCAGACCTCATTTCCAATTTGGCTTAGGGTCTTGGTAAGTTGCTGAGGCTGGCCTCAAACTTGTGATACTCTTGCCTCAGCCTCCTGAGTCAACCTGCATAATTTCACTGATGAAAGGCCTTCATGTGTAAAAAGGGTGGAAAATCCTTACTTAGTAATACCATCTATAATTGCTGGTATTGTTTATAAATGAGTAGATAATTTATGTGCAAAGTATATACTGTGTTTTTTTAAGAGAGAGGGACACTAAAGAATCAATTTTATTTAATTTTTCATGTGGCTTTTGTTGCTGGCACTGTTGTATACCCTGGTGCTGGGGTTTGAACTCGGGTCCCTGCGCATGCCAGGCAAGTGCCGTAACCGCTGAGCCCCTGCTTCAGCCCCATATACTGTGTTCTTGAGATATAATGCATGTGGGAAAAAGAATTGTAAGTTTAGATAAAGTGACTTAATTCAGTAACACCTGACATTGGGGAGAGAGGAAGGGAAGGAAGACCGGTTTCCAGGCTGAAGACTATGGGAGCTGCTGGTCTGGTCTGGCATTTTATGGTATCTTTTTCCTTCTCCTGCAGTACTTTCTCAGGACACTGCTGTTCTTCCAGAGAGCAAGTTGAAGGAGCAAGACAGAGGAACTGTTATAAACTCTTTTTTTTTTTTTCAGGGCTGAGGACCAAACTCGGGGCCTTGTGCGTGCTAGGCAAGCGCTCTGCCACTGAGCTAAATCCCCAACCCCTGTTACAAACTCTTAAAAGTCTCAAAGCCATGTCAGAGGTAAGAACCATTTCTTTTGTCTCCCCTGAAACACCATCATCTTCAGTTAACAGGAACATTTTACTTTTCTTCCCAAATTCCCCTGCCTAGCAAAATCTCATTTATGCAGTATCTTGCTCCTTCTGTATTCCATTCCAGAGAAAAGGAAGCCTCAAAGCCCGTGAGCTTCTTTCCCCTAGCCAGTGTTTTCGTCTTCATTCAGATGGTTCTGCACCTCTTTGAGTTCACTGTTGGAGGTGATTTTGAAGATAGGATCTTGAGTATCCAGGTGTGGGTCAGCTAAGTCAGGGCTCTTTACAGGCACTCTGCGGACCCTGAAGACCAGAATTTTATGGGAATAATGAATTCTCATTTTAGGGACATCCTGAGTTCATATCAGGCTGCAACTATGATATTCTAGGTCATTCAGTTAAGATTGGTGGAATTAATATGGAAAAATAGGAGGATAGTTTTTGAACAAAGAAAGTTATGGGGGAAGTACCTGAATCTATCTTTTTTTTTTTAAGAGAGTGGGGGCTGGAGCAGTGGCTAGGCCGTTGTAGTGCTTGCCTGGCATGCATAAGTACACGGGTTCAAACCCCAGCACCCATGTACACAACTAAGTGTTGGAGCAACAAAAGCCATGTGAAAAACTAAATAAAAATTGATTCTCTCTCTCTCTCTCTTTCTTTCACTGTCCTTCTCTCTTTAAAAAAGAAGCAAGAGGGCTGGAGCGGTGGCTTAGCAGTTACTGCGCTTGCCCGGCATATGCAGGTACACAGGTTCAAACCCCAGCACCACATACACAACTAAGTGTCAGAGCAACGAAAGCCATGTGAAAAACTAAATAAAGTTGATTCTCTCTCTCTCTCTCTCTCTCTCTCTCTGTCCCTCTCTCTTTAAAAAAAGAGAGAGAGAGAGTGTGTGAGACGGGGAGAGAGAGAAAAAGAATTAAGTATATTTAGTTTTTCATGTGGCTTTTGTTGCTGCGACACTTCATTGTGTATGTGGTACTGGGGTTTGAACCCATGTCCTTGTGTATGCCAGGCAAGCACTGTAACTGCTGAGCCACTGCTCCAGCCCCAAATCTACATTTTTTTAAAAAGTGACAAAAATGTGTGATAATGAAAAAGTAACAGTGTATGGAATGGGAACCCACCTCCCAAGTTTCTGGGATTACAGGTGTGCACCACAGAGCCTGGACCCAGTGTGATTTTAATGCATACCTGTTCAGAATTTCTGCCAACAGGGGCTGGAGTGGTGGTGGTTCAGCAATTACAGCACTGCTAGGCATGCTCAAGGACGCGAGTTCAAACCCCAGCACCACATATACACCAAAGTGTCAGAGCAACGAAAGCCACGTGAAAAACTAAATAAAATTGATATTCTCTCTCTCTCTCTCTCTCTGTCCCTCTCTCTCTCAAAAAAAAAAACAATTTCTGCCAACAAGGATTATATTAAAGTGTGTCTCTTAAAAACAACATATAGTTGATTAGTTTTTAAAATTCAACATAATAATCTTGGTCTTTTTTTTTTTTAAGAGAGAGGGACAGTGAGAGAGAGAGAGAGAGAGAGAATCAATTTTTATTTAGTTTTTCATGTTTCCTTCGTTGCTCCTGCACTTTGTTGTATAATTGGTGCTGGGGTTCGAACCACGCAAGGCAAGTGCTGTAACTGCTGAGCCAGCGTTCCAGCCCTTAATCTTGGTCTTTTAATTCGTTTTTCGTACATTTTCATTTGATGTTCTTTCTCATGGATGTGTGTAAACGTACGTATTTGTTTGTTTTCTATTTATCGCATTTGTTCTGTTTATTTTTCCTTTTTGCCTTCTGAGTAAATCAGATATTTTTTCCTTATTGTCTTATTAATTGTTCGAATCTTTATGCTTTTAAGTGACTGCGATAAATAACATTCATCCATTACTTATTTTGTAATATCTTCTCTACTTTCCCAGTGTACCCTGTTTTATCCAAATTGAGAAATTCTCTGGCATTTAGTATGAATAATCTGTTAGTTGATTCTTTTCTTTTTCTTTTTTTTAAGAGAGAGAGAGAAAAAGGGAAAATCAATTTTATTTAGTTTTTCATGTGGCTTTCATTGCTCTGGCACTTGTTTGCATATGTGGTGCTGGAGTTCGAACTCGTGTCCTCACGTGTGCCAGGCATGCGCCGCAACCGCCGAGCCACTGCTGCAACCTGTTAGTTGTTTCTTGATTACAATTTTCTGTTATCACCCATTCTGTGCGTGTATGATAAATCTCTTCTCCACCAGTAGCTGTTCTCTAAAATTGTATACTTTGCATCAAACAAGCAGAAAAATCATCTAGCAGTCATTTGACATGCATTGCTCCAAACCTGGGACACTATCACGAGATTTTGTTAATTGCAATATTTTTCTCCAGAAGTATAAATAATTTAACACTTTAACTTAGGCCCATGTTAGGATTTGAGCACTAATTGAGCAAGAATGTGTTTGTGTCATTTCAGGACTTGGTGACATTTGGGGATGTGTCTGTAAATTTCACTCAGGAAGAGTGGGAGTGGCTTAACCCCACCCAGAGGAATCTGTACAGGAAAGTCATGTTGGAGAACTATAGGAGCCTGGTGTCACTGGGTAAGGACACCTTATCATTCAACTGCATGTAGGACTGTGTCCCAGGGACAGGTTTGGAAGGCTCCAGTGTGGTGCAGTCGCATCTATGCAGGAGGCTGAGACAGGAGGACTGCGTGAGCCCTGCGGGGCCAGCCTGGCTGACATAGCAAGACCCCATATACAACTTGTTTCTTTTGCTCCCCCAAATAGGTTGAGTTTTGCAGAACTGGTAGCTTCGTCGGGCTGTCTTGCAGCTTCGTCCTCCTGGTTTTTCAGAAGGCTTCATGTCTTCATCTCCCTCCAGATGCCCCCACCTTCCCTTGACCAGGGAATGTGATCTGATTTACAGGTGTGACTGATTCCTCTTTTATTTCTTGTAAGCAGGGATTTCTTTCTCTAAGCCAGATGTGATCTCATTATTGGAGCGAGGAAAAGCACCCTGGATGGTGAAGAAGCCGGGAACAAGAGGAGTTTGTGCTGGTGAGTGAGAGGAGCGCTAGGGAGTGGATGCCTTAGCCAGGGAGCTTGGCTCCCGCTCCTCAGTGGTGCCTCCAGTGCTCCTGCAGAAGGCCCAGGGCCTGGGAGGGAACACCAGGTGTCCCTAACCTGTCCTGTTTCTAGCCTTATCTTCAAGCCTGGGTGCTGGAAGTTGACAGCATTTAACAGAAACAATCATAAGAAATTTCATGGTAAGAAGAGAGACAATGAATTTGGCTGGGGAGATAAGAGATTTATTCTTATGAAATGTGAAAATCTCCAGGTAGACATGCAGCATGTGTTGGATTGGGAGACAGAGGCTCAGAAAAAAATTGGATTTAAAGATATCAGTGTGAATGAATGAGATCACCTATCTCAAGAGATGGAGAGGTAAAGCCTAAGGCCTGTGGGGAAGTAGATCTTGGACAACTTTCTCAGTGTCCTCTGTGGCAAATCGACTCTCTCTAGTTCTTCTTTGGTTAAAAGTTTTTTTTCTGGGGCTAGAGTGGCGGTTCAGCAGTTACAGCACTTGCCTGGCATGCAGAAGGACCCATGTTCAAACCCCAGCACCACATATACAGCTAAATGTTGGAACAACAAAAACCAGATGAAAAACTAAATAAAATTGATTCTTTCTCTCTCTTAAAAAAAAATTCTACATGATTATTTTTTACTGGATTTATTCCCATGATTTCAAGCAAAGAAATTTGTTATGACTTTTTTCTTACTTTTAGGTCTCTAATAATTTTCCAATTTTAGTTTTTATTCTTTTCTTTTGTAGTACTGGGGTACTTTTTACCATGAGCCATATCCCCAACCTTTTTAATTTTTATTTTGAGACCACTACGTTGCCAAGGCTGGCCTTGAACTTCTGATTGCCCCGCCTCAGCCTCCTGAATTGCCAGGATTACATGCATGCACCACCATGCCTGGCAAGTTTCTTATTTTATATAGTTATTATTGTTTAAAAAAATGCGTTATGGGGGCTGGAGCAGTGGCTCGGCAGTTACAGCACTTGCCCGGCATGCACAAGTACATGGGTTCAAACCCCAACACCCACATACACAACTGTCAGAGCAACGAAAGCCATGTGAAAAACTCAATAAAAATTGATTCTGTCTCCCTGTCTCTCTCACGGTCCTTCTCTGTCGGGGCTGGGACAGTAGCTCAGCCTGTCTTGCGCAAGGACCCGGGTTCAAACCCCAGCACCACATACGCAGCTAAGTGTCAGAGAAACAGAGTCCAGATGAAAAATAAATAAAAAATTGCTTTTATCTCTCAAAAAAAAAATTCATTAGGTTACCACTCATGAGTCAGTTTCTTTTCCAAGACCCGGCTAATGGATTTATCTTATTAGTGCTACCACGCCTTTGTTTTTCAGGTTTTTTCTTTTCTCCTTGTTAACCCTCCTGATTTTCTTATTTTCTACTCTGTCTTGCTGAATTGAGAGCTTAATATGTTTATTATTAAGGGTTATGAATTTTCCCTAAGTTTTTCTTGAACTTTGTCCTATAGATTCTGACATTTAACGTTTTTGTTATTGCTATGTCCTAGATAATCTACAGTTTTAAAGTCCCCTTTCACTGGAGAATTGTGTAGAGAAGAGTCTTTTGGTTTTATTGTATTTTGATCCGATTGTTCTATGGCATCTGATCAGATAGTATTAATGTCAGGGAGTGTTTAGAAGAAGCACAGGAGTTCTGATGTTGGCATATACATTCGAAATCATTGCCACAGTCAAAACATGTAATCTCTATATCCCAAAAGATTATTTACGGGCTGGAGTTACAGCTTTGTGGTAGAGCAGTTGCCTAGCATGTGCGAGACCCTGGGTTCTGTCCCTAGCACACCAAAAAAAAAAAAAAAGAAAAGAAAAAAAGAAAAGAAAGATTGCTTGTATCTCTTTGTAGTCCATCATTTTCTCTATCTCCAACTCCATTTCCAAACAAATGCTGCCATCTTTGTCACTTCAGATCAGGTTGCAGCCCACTGTTGCATGTGGCATACGTCACTCCTGTCATCCACTCAGCTGGCGGTAGGCATTCGTGTTCAGAATATTGACTAGTTCCTGCCTTTTAAGCACATCTGTTTTACACTGTTTTCCGTGGCTGCTGTTGGACAGTAGTGCTCAAAGTACCTCTCACACCAACAGCCTCAGCCGGAACACACGAGCAGTGTGGGTGTTCAGCCTTTATCCCAGACCTCCTCAACCAGAACTGCGTGGGACAGAGCAACCTGCCACTCTTTTTTTGTTTGTTTGTTTGTTTTTGTGCAGTACTGAGGATTGAACCTAGGGGTGCTCTACCCCTGAGCTGCCTCCCTGCCCTATGTATGTAGGCACTTGGTGCCAGGGAAGAGGGTACTTTTTATTTTGAGACTGGCTCTCAGTGAGTTGCCCAGGCTGGCCTTGAACTTCCTGAGTCACAATAATCTGTGTTCTCACAAGTGCTGTAGCTGACTCTGGTGCTCTCCAGAGCTTGGAGTTGTGGCTGTATGTCACAATATGGAGCCTTACAGTCCACAGGAATTAATGTCAGAAATGACCCTGCTGGGGGCTGGAGTGGAGGCTCCGTGGTTATGGCACTTGCCCGGCATGCGCAAGTACACGGGTTCAAACCCCAGCAACCTACGTACACAGCTAAGTGTCAGAGCAATGAAAACCATGTGAAAAACTCAATAAAATTTGATTCTCTCTGTCTCTCTCTCTCTCTCTCTCTCTCACTGTCCTTCTCTCTTGAAAGAAGAGAAACAACTCTGCTGGTACAGTTCCTTTCTGATTTCAGCTTTACCAGCTCAGTGCTGTGTTTACCTAGATTCTGTGCTCCCTGCCAGGCATTCTGCCTGACTCTGTAGAGACATTTGGGAGTATAGCTGGAGGAGAAGGTGGTGTTGGGAGGAGTACTGGGCAGGACAGCAGGGGCGAGCAGCCTTCTGTGATGCGTCACCTTGCGGATGTCACGACCTACTGCAGTTGTGCAAGCAGATGGTGGCACTGGAAGACCAAGTTAATAGGGATTCCCAGGGTGGGAATCTAGATTTTAACATGAGCGTGCTGAGGAATGACTGGAAAGGGGAAGGCAGGTGAGGCCTGTGCTGAGTTAATAAAGCAGTGTGAAACCTTTTTTTTTTTTTTTAACAAAAAGACATCATAGCTAGCTTCAGGGTCCACTGACATTTTACACTTAGTTGGAATTTATCACAGAATATTACTTTCAGGAGGCCTTTCTCTAACTGCAAAAGTGTAAACACACAGCTTCATGCACAACCAGTTTCATGTGCGCCCTAAGGCTGCTGGTGTGTCTTCAGGTTCTCGGGGGAGGTCCTGTGGAGGTTTCTTAGCTACATCCTTGACATTCTAAGATTGGTGCTATTTTTTGTTGTTGTTCTTGTTACTGGAATTGCACCCAGGGGTGCTCTGCCACTAAGCTACATCCCTACATCCTCAGCCCTTTTTATTTTTTATTTTGAGACAGGGTCTTAATAGTTGTCTAGGTTGGCCACAAATTTGTGATACTCCTCCCTTGGCCTCCTGAGTTGCTGGGTTACAGGCATGCACACTGCACCCAACCTGTAAAATCAATTTTTAAAAGATAATTAGCTTAGCCTGAATGCAGGACAACCTGCAGCAACATGGGAAGTTCTGAAAACTACAACGCTAACGTACATCTAAAATGGCAATTGTGACTTTACATGACCTCTTCAGTGTTTGCTTTTCTAATATCACCTTACTGGTTATGTGTGACTAATTTATTTCCTGAATTGCTTTTCTTCTTTCTTTCTTTCTTTTTCTTTCTTTCTTCTTTTTTTCCTAAGAGAGTGAGAGAGTGGCAGAATCAACTTTATTTGCTCGTCTGGCTTTTGTTTCTCCAACAGTTGTGCACATGGCGCTGGGGTTTGAACCCGGGTCCTACTGCATGCCAGGCAAGCGCTCCAGCTGCAGAGCCCCTGCTCCAGCCCCCCGAGTTGCCTTTCTTCAGCTCTCAATGCAGTCTCACAATTCTTAGAATGCATTAGGAGATGTTATATTAAATCCTTGAAATACTTTTGTGTTTCATTCTCCAATTTTTGTTTTAGAAGCTCATTTTCTTACAATGAGTGACTGCAAATGACGTTTGTCCCCTTGGTGTCTTGTAGATTGGGAGTATCTGTTTGGAAAGAGCAACTTTTCATCAAGGCCAGGTATCTTCCCTGAGTCAGCCAAAGCAGTGACAAGAAGCCACCTTCCTCACAGCCTGGGCCACCCCATGGGAGGAGACTGTAAGAGTGAGCACTGGTCCCAGAGCAGGCGGGGGAGTCCGGAGATGCATTCTAGCCAGTTGACCCTCGCTCACAAAGAAGCCGTCCCTGGAGAGCTGCGGGATGGGCACACTGGACCTTGGGAGGCGTTCAATCCGGATGCAACACTCGATGAACTTCAGACATTCTCCGCCAAAGTACGAGCCCATAAGTGTGAGCCGCAGAAGAGGAGCCATCGAAAAACGTCAGCCAAAATGAGACGTAAGAAGGTCTGTGTAGAGAAGAAGCTTCTGAAGTGCGGCGAATGTGAGAAGGTCTTCAACCAGAGCTCGTCCCTTACTCTGCATCAGAGAATTCACACTGGGGAGAAGCCCTACGCGTGCGTGGAGTGCGGGAAGACCTTCAGCCAGAGTGCAAACCTGGCGCAGCACAAGAGGATACACACTGGTGAGAAGCCCTACGAGTGCAAGGAGTGCAGGAAGGCCTTCAGCCAGAACGCACACCTGGCGCAGCACCAGAGGGTGCACACGGGAGAGAGGCCGTATCAGTGCCAGGAGTGTGGCAAGGCCTTCAGCCAGATCGCACACCTGACTCAGCACCAGAGGGTCCACACCGGAGAGAGGCCTTTTGAGTGTGTGGAGTGTGGAAAGGCCTTCAGTAATGGGTCATTTCTTGCTCAGCATCAGAGGATCCACACAGGAGAGAAGCCTTACGTGTGCCATGTGTGTGGGAAGGCTTTCAGCCATCGGGGGTACCTCATTGTCCATCAGAGGATTCACACCGGGGAGAGGCCCTACGAGTGCAAGGAGTGCAGGAAGGCCTTCAGCCAGTACGCACACCTGGCGCAGCACCAGAGGGTGCACACAGGAGAGAGGCCCTACGAATGTCAAGTCTGCAGGAAGGCCTTCAGCCAGATCGCATACCTCGACCAGCACCAGCGGGTGCACACCGGGGAGAAGCCCTATGAGTGTGTGGAGTGCGGCAAGGCCTTCAGCAACAGCTCCTCCCTTGCACAGCATCAGAGAAGCCACACGGGAGAGAAACCCTACATGTGCAAGGAGTGCAGGAAAACGTTCAGCCAGAACGCAGGCCTGGCTCAGCATCAGAGAATTCATACTGGAGAGAAGCCTTACGGATGCAGTATTTGTGGGAAGGCCTTCAGCTACAGCGGGTCTCTCACTCTCCATCAGAGGATCCACACCGGGGAGAGGCCCTACGAGTGTAAAGACTGCAGGAAGTGCTTCAGACAGCGCGCACACCTTGCTCACCACGAGAAGATCCACACGCTGGAGTCGTGCCTCGCCCTCCCCGCCCTCTCGGCCTCCACATCCAGTCAGTTGCCAAGCCCTGTAGGTTTTATCTCCTGAGTATGTCTGGATGCTGAGCCCTTTAATGCAGTTCTGTTACATCATCCAAACCAGCACACGCTGGTCCACTGGGTATGGAGACAGCTTTCTGACTGGTCTCCATGCGTTCACCATTGCCTCTGTCCATCATCTGCATTCCAGCCAAACTAATAATATTTTTAAAAATCAAGGTTTATGATCATATCATTTCTCATTAAAATCCCTCAGTGACATCCCATAGTCCTCAGCACATTTCTCAAAACAGCCTGAAAACTCCCCTGTCCAACTCCCCCAATACCTTATTCCAGACTCCAGACTACCTTCCAAAAGCCCTTTCTTTTTTCTTTTTGTTAAGAGGAGAGAGAAGGGGAAGAGTGTGAGAGAAAAAGGAAATCAATTTTAGTTTTTTTCATCTGGTTTTTGTTGCTCCAACACTTAATTGTGCACATGGTGCTGGGATTCAAACCCAGGTCCTCACATGTGCCAGGCAAGCGCAATACTGCTGAGCCATTGCTGCAGCCCCCGTGGTCCTTGGTCCTTTCTTATTTTTCTTATCTCTTTTTTTTTTGTACTGGGGATTGAACCCAGGGACACTTAACTACTGAGCAATGTCCCCAGCCCTTTTTTGAGACAAGGTCTCACTAACTTGCTTAGAGCCTCACTAAATTTATGAGGCTGACTTTGAACCTGCTATCCTCCTGCCTCAGCCTCCCAAGCTGCTGGGATTACAGGTGTGCGCCTCTGCACCTGGTTTCCAAAACCCTTGCATTCTCTGGATGCTTATTCAGAATTAAGGGCTCATCTTGACATTAAATATGGGTTCCAATCCTTGCTCTTCCATTTTTGAGCCCTAATGTGGAGGGAGCAGTTTGTCCTTTGTAAACCTGAGTCTCATTTGTGTTATGGGAATAATAATGTTACTACCTCAAGAGTAATGGGAGGATTAAATAATGCATGTGAACTGCTTAGCAGAAAACTAACCCAAATATTCATGTAAAATAAAAGTCTATGGCATGCAAAGAAAAAACTGTAGGTCTAAACCATAGAGAAGCAGCACCCAGGACTGAGAAGTCTGTAGGACTTTGTCAGGTGTAGCCGATGGGTGGGTTCCGTGAGACCTTGGAGGAGGAGTAGCTGAGGAGTGGCGTCTATTATACCTTGCCATGTGGACTGAGAGGTGGCATTTGTAAGACCTTGGCATCAGGAGTAGCTGAGGGGTGGCGTCTGTAGGACCTTGGGGTGAGGAGTGGCTGAGAGGTGGCGTCAGTGAGACCTTGAGGTGAGCAGCAGCTGAGGGGTGGCGTCTGTAGGACCTTGGGGTGAGGAGCAGCTGAAGGGTAGTGAGGTCTAAGCGATGCAGTAGCCGTCGGTGCACTGCAGTTTGGAGGGATGGTGTGGGTGTGACTGGTGATAAACGGCATCAGGTCCCCAGGAGTTCTGAGCTTTCCATGATAGGTGGAATGAGATGTTTTACCGTTTACATGTAAACACAACAAATTTTAAAAAGACAAAACTTGATCAGTAACCAATGAAGAATAGAAAATAAAGTTTCACCCTCTTTGCTAATTCCAGGTAGGTGAATTATTTCAAACCCATGTCATTTAAACTAAAGAAGTTGTCACATTTCTCAAATTCCAAAAGTAGAGACGAAAAGAGAGTGGAACTATAGTCGGTCCTCAGTCTGGCTGCCCGCGAACACATTGATTTGGCGTGCACTCAGTTTTAAGTGGATATTAATTTCCTTAAGACGGCTTGTGTTCCAGTTCTCCAAAGGTCAAAATGCTCGCTGTTCCTTGTGGCAACCTGGCTTTCCTGTTCCTGCTACTTCCTGGCTCCCAGGCCTTGAGTGGGCATCAGCACAGTAACCAGTTCACATCTGAGTACAGATGCGGAGACACTGACAGAATTGGAATGCATTTGCCTTCCCCGCAGAGAGACTCAGCATGATACAGCTGTCATAGCCCACAGAGTGACATCACATCCTTTATACCTGACAACAGCCTGAGGGCTTCCTAAGGTGAGAGGTGTCTGTAAACATACACACTCATCAAGATACACGTGTAAGTTAAGATACGCGATCAAAGGGGTGTTGGATGGCGGTTTAACACTTGGGAAAATTGTGCACTGTTGAAAACGAGTCTCCTCCTTGTGTGCATGAAAATCACTTCAAGTGCTTGTCCATGTGTGGAACCAGCATGGGAGGACACTTCACACTGCAGAGTCGCGGAAGGAGGCCAGCCACCCGACTTCCTCCTGCATGAGGACCTCTAAGGGCATTAGGAAGTTTGTGGGTGGTCCAAGATGGTATTCAGAGTAAACATAGTTTTAAACGCCAGAATGAGAGGAATGCTCTTTCCCCACCACACATGAGCGTCTGCCTGCGTGACACAGTTCAATCACTGTGCAGCAGATGGAATCAGAAGAGGGGACTCTGCTGTGCACTGATGTGGGGGGCAGTACAAGTTTATACAGGTTTTCTGGGAAGAAATTTGCAAATTTCAAAATTTTTGTTAGGAGGGGCTGGAGTGGCGGCCTGGTGGTTATGGCGCTTGCCTGGCATGCACGAGTACACGGGTTCAAACCCCAGCACCACATACACAACAGTCTCAGAGCAACAAAGGCCACATGAAAAACTAAATTGATTCTCTCCTTCTCTCTCTCTATCTTTAAAAAAAAATTCATTAGGAAAAGCAAGATTTTCTTTGCAGTATAGAACACACAACTTTGTCTTCCTTCCAAGT
Organism: Aplodontia rufa; assembly: GCA_004027875.1. Lineage (NCBI taxonomy): Eukaryota > Metazoa > Chordata > Mammalia > Rodentia > Aplodontiidae > Aplodontia > Aplodontia rufa. Next base: position 5,910 of record PVKS010007550.1, on the reverse strand, counting down.
GCCCTTAAATAAAATAGGTCAGCGTAAAAGCTACCAAACAGAAGAACAGAAGGGCAAGCAAGGGTGTCAGTGATGAAGGAGATTCCATAAAAGGCAAAAGGGTGAACTCGTTCATTCCTTCTGAATGGCAGAGGAGCGTTGGTTAAGGATCTCTAAGTTCTGGCAGAGGACAAAAGTAGGCACGAGAGGACAGAGGGCCTGTAAGTCAGGGTCCCAGTGTTAAGATGCAAATGCAAAGTGTGCCACCCCATTGGCGTGGGATACGGTGAGTGCTGGGGCTCTGCCACCGCAGGGCAGCGTTGGAAGGCTCCCCACTAGCTGCTCCAGAGGGCAGGTGGTGGGTCCTGAGCCCTCAACATAAACGCTTCCATCAATGGATTCACAACTAGAAGTTCTATCCAGCAGTTTTAAAAAAATGGACTGAGGGGCTGCAGCGGTGGCTCCGCGGCTGGAGCACTTGACTGACACGAGCCAGGACCCAGGTTCGAACCCCAGGACCATGTGCACAACTAGGTGTTGGAGAAACAAAGGCCAGATGGAAAAATAAATAAAACTGATTCTCTTTGTCTCACTCCTCTCACTCGCTCTCTTTAAAGGAATGGACTGGTGATGTTGGTATGGGTTGACTGTTTAAAAAGTTCTCAGAATGATACACATTACATATTTAGAAGTACATTTCTAGCCAGGTGAGTGGTGCATGCCTGTAATCCTAGCTACTTGAGGGGCTGAAGCAATAAGATCACAAATTCTTGAACAGCCTCAGCAATTTGGTGAGACTTGGTCTCAAGATAATTAGAACTAAAAAGGGCTGGGGATGGAGCTAAGTTGTAGAGCATCCCTGGTTCCTGTCCTCAGTGCTGAAAAAGCAAAAACGGAATGCATTTATGTGAGTGTGATGTGCTTAGGAACAGAGAATCAGCTTCATTCAGTTTTTCATGTGGCTTTCACTGCTCCGACACTCCATTGCGTACATGGTGTTTGGGCTCGAACCCACGTCCTTATGCATGCCAGGCAAGCGCCGAGCCACCGCTCCAGCCCCATTAGGAACAGCTCTGAACGGACACCCAACTGACGAGTGTTCCTTGTGGGGAGGCCTGGGCTGCTGTGCTCACAGAGTCCAGCAACACCTGGGTGGTTGCAAGTTTTATCTATTTTTTTACACTGCTGGGGGTGGAACCAGGATGTGTTGTAAATTTTAAGACTAATTTTTAAAAATTATCAGTGAAGAAAGTGAACTACTAGATAATTTCAGCAGCTAGGGAGTGAAGAGTTGGCAGCCTGAGTGAAAGCCGCTTCTTTGGAACTTGGAGAACCCCTCTTTGGCACCCCTCATGATGCATATGGAGATCCTGCACACCCTTCCCATTCAGCAAATCGACTGTGAGAATAGCCAGAGAAGCTCCTGCCATCTACCTCGGGTAATCAGGCCACAGGGTTCTAAATGTGCAGCTGCTTAAGGATCACTGCACGTGGTGGAAACTCAGACAGGACTGCATCCCGAGGGCAGAGTCAGGGCATGACAGAAGGGAGATTTGAACAAAAGCTATCTTAAAAAGGAATAATTAGTTCCTGAGCATAAAAATTACTGCTATGATAATAAAGTATGAAAGAAAATTTAGGAAAATCTCCAGATACAGAGACAGAAAAATACAAAAATTAACATGGAAATTTAGACGGTCCAATGTCTATGTTCCAGAAAAAAAATCTAATAAAATCTAAGAAGAATGTGTCAAACAAATAATTGAGAATCTTTCCAGACTGAAGAAGGCATAGATGTTCAGCGTGGAATAGCTTACTGAATGGTGGGCAGGATGAATTGGGGAAAAGATAACAGGTTAAAAAAATGCAGAAAAGTGGTTGTAAACCTCAGAATACTGAAGACAAGAACACTGAGCTTTCCAAAAATGTCTAGGTCCCTAAAGAACAAGCATTAGGCTAGTGCTCTCTCTCATCCGCAGTACAAACGACAGACTATAGAAGAGCACCTTCCAAACCACAAGGTAAAATCACTCTGAACCAGAAGTCTCTACCCAGCCACTACCAACTGAAACCAAGGGCCAGATGTTGATATTTTTGGACATGCAGTTTACACCAAATGTCTTTTATTAGGGTATTTAAAGCTTAGCGCTGGCAAAGTGTGGAAGGGAAAGGAAGAAATCACTTTAACTAACCGTGGCTCTAACCCAGAAGAGCATCGTGGAGGAGGCATAGGGTAACAGACTGATGACTGATAGATGAAGAATTCCAGGAGTCTTACGTTCATAAAACGAGAAACACAGGCTAGCTGCATTTCAAGATAATCACAACTCACCTGGTGGGGTGAGTTAAGTCTCTAATTTTCATGGAAGACTGGTAAAGCGCACCCAAAGATGATCCAGAAACTGCAACTGTAATCAAGACTGACGGAAAGTCAAATTACCACCCCCGCGCCAATCCCTGGGGGCACAGGGGAGGTGACTTGTTCCAGTTGAGGCTATGTGCCTCCTCTGGATGGGTACTCTGGCCTTCCAGGTCAATGCATTGCTGACTGCCCAGTTCTTAAAAACACCATGGAGGTTTGGCTGGATGGTTGCAGACTGCAGAGGCTGCGGGAGGCATAGCAGATGCAGCACTGTCTGGCTTTGGTATCATCCCCAAAACAGTGGAGCCACGCAGCCCTGAACTGCAACCCCTGAGCCCAGTCTTGCTGAGTTGCCCAGACAGGCCTCCAACTCATGACCCTTCCTGCCTCAGCCTCCTGAGTGGTGAGTCTTCCGCTGTGCACCAGCAAGCCTCTGAACATCTATGTCCTAAGGATATGGAAGATGGCAAGTCCAGGTAGAAGAGATGGAATCCATTAAAAGACCCCCCACACACAGATACCCACAACTGTCCCGAAGCAGGCACAGATCCTGAAAAAGTTGAAGACCGTTGAGGCTGAGAACAGCAGCAATTGGGGGTGATGTTCCAAGTGGTAATGAGGTGAAGCACTGGGTCAAAACTAGCAAGTGTAAACATTCTGATTCCTCACTGGACGCTCACAGCAACTCAGTGTTCTCAGAAACGCATAGTGGTTTCTGAGAATTTAATAAACCCAGTACAAGATTGTTGATTCAAAAGTAAAATTGGGGGCTGGAGCGGTGGCTCAGCAGTTACACGCTTGCCTAGCATGTGCAAGTGTGCGACTTCAAACCACAGCACCACGTACACAAGGAAGTCTTGGAGAAACGAAAGCCACGTGAAAGACTAAATAAAAATTAAAAATTGATTCTTTCTTTCTCTCTTTGTCCCTCTGTCTTTAATAAAAAAAAAAAAAAAAAGATTGGGGCTGAAGCAGTGGCTCAGCAGTTATGGAGCTTGCCTGCCATGCATGAGGACGTGGGTTCGAACCCCAGCACCACATATACAACAAAGTGTCAGAGCAATAAAAGCCACAAGAAAAACTAAATAAAATTGATTGTCTTTCTCCCTTTCTCACCGTCCCTTTCCTCTCTCAAAAAAAAAAACCTGCACTATTTAAATGTAGACTCATGTGCTCTGCCTGTTGAGAATACACCTAACTTGGTGAATTTATTTAAATCCTCCAACTACTGCTAACATTTGAAAGCAAGAACTGAGTAGATCCTGTCACACCAGCATTTCAAATTGTGAAAGTATAACTCAAAGTGACAGTCATTATTTGACACTGATAGTAACAGCAGCCATAAAGAGAGGTGGACGCCTTCAGAGAACAAAATGTTAGACAGTCAATTAACAAAACAGTTGTGTAGCTCCAGAAAATCAAGCAGCAGACCTGGGACAGGTCAGACCTCGCATCAACACGGGATGGATAGCATAAATCACAAAATACTTGATTAAAAAATGGGAAGAGTGCTCAGCGGTTACAGCGCTCGCACAGCATGCACTGGGAAGCGGGCTCGAACCCCAGCACCACAGACACAACTAAGTGTCGGAGCAACGAACGCCACATGAAAAACTAAATAAAACTGATTCTCTGTCTCACTGTCCCTCTCTCTTTAAAAAAATAAAAATAAAAATGAAACATAAAAAGTGGAAAGAATTGAATGAATGTATTGGAAAGACCCAGTGCAGGAATAAACATGAAGCAATAGCTCATGGACTCTGCAAAAATAGAAGGACTTCAAAGACATAGAACAGAATCATTGGGAATAGAGTGGTGGCTCAGCAGTAGAGCACTTGCCTGGCACGTCTGAGGACCCGGTACAAATCCCAGCAACACATACACAATGAAGTGTTGGAGAAACTAAAACCAGATGAAAATAAATAAAATTGATTCTCCTTGAAAAAAAAAGTTAACTCAGAGGAACTGTTTGGAACCACACACATTATCCAGTAACATAGTTCACAAATTCAGAAGTCAGGAATTTGGTTAAGAATCAAGTCACTTCATGGTCCAAATGAAAGAGAGACTGCTTGAACTGTGAGTTTTGTAACCCCTGATAAAAAGCAAGTGAAAAGATTAAATTGTCACCAGGTGTGTTGAGTTTGTTTCTGAAAGTGACAATGATGATACTGTGTTCTCTAGAAAGTCCTGATTTGCCAACTCCAATCATATCAAATCCAACAGCCACTAGAAAAATTGCATCAAGAAATTCAATAGTGCCCACCTAATGCCATGACTGAAGTGAGGGCTAGAGAGGGGACCTGGGTCTGTTACTGATGGACGAAAGAGATCTGTCCAAGCACGTTGCAGAGCTCCAGCAACCCCCCGGGGACCACCTCAAGAACACAAATGCCATAACCTCAGTGGCAGAAAATGTCCCCAAGGATTTTGATTCCTTTGAGAACTTTCCCCTGTCCCTGTTGGATGAAAGCGGGAACATGCTCCCCATGCCCCCAAAGCTGTGAGTGAGTCGTGAGACCCATGGGCATCATCCCGACTTGCAGTCCTCGAGGTGAGCCCTGGGTGTGCTCCTGTGGAAATCAGCTCCTCTCCCCATGCCTCGAGAACTCAAAGAAGCTCGCTTGAAAGACGCCTGGAGGAATAAAGCTTTATTACCTCAGGTCTGGCCTCCAACAGATGTCATTTTACAGTCCCATCAAGAGACATTTTTGGGTGATATGGATCATTTTGTGACAAATGCTTTCCATGGGTTTTCTGAAAAATCTTACCTAAAAGAAATAAGTCTTCAAAAATTATGTGCTGTCAAATAACCCAATCAATAAATGGGCTACGGATCTAAAAAGAAACTTCTCACCAGAGGAAGTCCAGAAAGCCCATAAATATATGAGAAAATGCTCTACATCATTAGCTATAAGGGAAATGCAAATCAAAACTTCAATGAGATACCACCTCACTCCTGTTAGAGTGGCAAAAATGAAAAATTCGAACAGCAACAACAGATGCTGGAGGGGCTGTGGGAAAAGAGGAACACTGTTACACTGCTGGTGGGACTGCAAACTGGTTCAGCCACTCTGGAAAGCAGTGTGGAGAATCCTCAAAAAATTAAGGATGGAACCACCTTATGACCCAACTATCCCACTCCTGGGTATTTTCCCAAAAGAGCTAGAATTGCCATATTATAGTAATGTGGCTTCATCAATTTTTATAGCAGCTCAATTTACTATAGCTAGATCATGGAACCAACCCAGATGCCCCTCACTCGATGAGTGGATACAAAAACTTTGGTACATATATACAATGGAATACTACTCAGCCATTAGAGAAAATGATATTATGGTTTTGAAATCAAATGGATGGAGATGGAAAGAATTATGCTAAGTGAAGTATCTCAATCTCAGAGACTCGAGGGCCAAATGGTTTCTCTCATCTGTGGAAGCTACAATACATCAGGAAGCAGTAGGTTAGATGGCTAAGCTAATAATAACCTCAAATTGTATGATTCTTAATGCAACAGGGGGAAGATTGCCTAGGATACCTGGAGGCGTAGGGTGGGGGACAGGGTGAGG